>BQNB010212137.1:0-10151 GCA_026074375.1 Tanacetum coccineum
ATTTATAGAGTTAAAATAGTATAAATTTTAAAAATTAAAAGGTTTTTTTTATTTTATTTAAAATTTAACGGTAGTTTTTTTTTTTTTTTGAATGAGGTGTGTTTTAGTCGGTTGTATCTCTAAAATGTTGCTCGGCGACCGACATCGACCCACAACATGCAACGGTCGGTCGACCGGTTTGGTCGTCGCCTGCTATCGAACTGGTCCACTCGACCATTGCATGCAGCCTAACCATATTTTTTTTGTTGTCGGCGACTGAACCGGTCGACCGACCACTGCATGCAGCCTAACCATAATTTTTTTGTTGTTTTCACATCTTCCCCAACTATATCAAAATTAAACATAATTTCTTTGTTGTTTTCACACTTTTCACTAACCATTACATGTAATAACATTTCTCATAAGAGAAATGTTACTATTTTACTACAGTTTACAAATAGTAAATTGAGAAATTTGAGTCATTCAATTCCTTATATACCTATCTAATCTAACAAAGCAAACATAAAAATTCTACCACCAAAAACACACACTTATACTCACATAAAAAACACACTACAGCCGAAGCTCTGCCTATGGTCAACGGTAAAATTCGCTACTCCGGTAAATGTCACACTTGGAATGTGTGGAAAACTAGAAGGGGGGTTGAATAGTTAACCGCTTTTTAAATTTAAGTTTTAGTATGTTTGTAAAACTAGATTCGACCTTTTGTGAATTCACACTGCTTCCACAATATGAACAAATGAAAATATATTAAATGATAAAGTAAGACAAGAGATAAAAGTAAGAACAATCAAACACAACGCTAGGAATTATAGTGTGGTTCGGATAACGAATCACTTCTTCGCACCACACACCAATTCCTCGAGCACCAAACTCGAGAGTTGATTCATCACTCTGTCAACAAACTCCCTTAGATGGGGAGAAAACGTAAACACACGTTTGCTTATATCATTTACGATACTAAACTAAATGTCGAGTCTAATCTTAGCTAGAACCATCTAAACACAACAACACAACTTCACGACTATGTTCACGACTTCACAACTCACGACTTCTTCACAACTTCACAACTTTCTTCACAACATCACAGACTACTTTAAAACTTCATGACTTCTGCCAACTTCCACGACTTTAACCTCACCCACACTACTTGATTTTATTTTTTTTTTTTGTATTTTATAGATGTTTTTTTTTTATCACAACTACCTAACATTACTTGGTAAGATCACAACGATCTAACTATACTTAACAAAGACACCAAGATCTGCTACTACACACAACTACAAGATATTACAATTGAATTTACAAATATTGAAGATATGAATGCAAACAATGATTGCTATGAACACACTAAGGTGTAATACTTCTTCACTTGATGATGGAATATTCTTCTCTTGCACTTTGGGAATATATCTTGGAATCACTTGGAAACAAAGCTTTATGATTAAATGAACAAAGGATTTTAGAGAGTAAAAGATGGCTGATTTTGATTCATAACAGACAAAAAAGTGCAAAAGGTGAGAAAAATGTTGGGGAATAGTCCAGTATTTATAGGACAAAAATGAGGAGCGGGGTCTATGGCCGGCCCCCTTAAATAGGGTGTCGGCCCCCCGGGGGGGGGGGGGGGGGGGTGGGGGGGGGGGGGGGGGGGGGGGGGGGGGGGGCCCCCACCCCCCACCAAACAAAATTTTAGGACTAAGGGAACTAAAAAAAAAAAAAAAAGGGGGGGGGGGGGGGGGATTAAAATAAATTTATTTTTGGTGAAGATTGTATTTTGTTGGGGAAGAATTTGTTTTTTGAAGAAAAAGTGGATTAATAAATTTTTGGTAATTGTAAGGGGTGTGTTTATGGTCATGTTATAGAAGTTTTTGGTAAGTATAGTTTGAATAAATTTTTTGTTTTGTATTTTTATTTTCTTTTTCAAATGTAAAAAATATTTTGTGATGTTTATAAAAGTTTACAACATTTTTATAAAAGTTTCATTGATCATATTTATGCTCAAGAATTTGTTATTCCTACCTGGGAGTGATATAACATTTGAAATGAAATATTTACTACTAAATACTTGTTTACGTTTAATTTTACGTTGAACGTTTTTATATTTTGTGATTATCAAAACGTAAAGATGTGAAAAAATATTATTAATGTTTTTAGGCATTATATTTTATCAACAATCTCCCCCTTTTTGATGATTACAAAATTTAAACTCATTAAATGTAAAAATATTTTTAAACAAGTATTTAGTGAGTTTTATGTCATTTACTCTCCCTTTTTGTATGAATCAAAAAAGGCATCGTACGAGGAATTGCTGTAAAATCGAACGGAATAAATTTCCCCACTGATGTGTGCTCCCCCTCGTTCGAGGGCACCAAGGAATCGAGCTATGGTTTCTTGGCTACAAAATGGGTTAGAACAATACAAATATTTCTAACATGTAGCAAGGAAGAAAAATATGACATACAACCAACAAGATATGTCATTAAAATTAAAGTAGTGTGTGAAACACACTCATGCATACATAAGGAAAATAACATGCTAACATACATGAAATTAAAAGTACAAAAGTCCTATAACTAGTAAAGCTCCATAGGACTTGCATGCAAAATGGTAGAGGATCAATTATTTGAGAGACTAAACATAGAGCATGTTTAGTTTGGGGATGATGGTGGAGGTGGTGTGATGATGATTGGTGGTTGTGAGAGCATGTGTTCAATATATGAAAACATATAGTGAAGTTCATCACTTAACCCGAAAATGAGGGTTCGGTTGTGGATACAACAAAGGCATGAGTTACCATGTGCTTCAAGGAAATTCCAAGGGATAAGATGTGCAATGATAGGTGGTACTAAAGACTTATGGATTATCAAATTGAACATCAAGTAGGAGTATTAGGGGAAGAGTGAGAGTGATGGTCCATTGATGTATTCTCTTTGAGTTGGAAGTTTGGTGGAAAAAACTCTTGGAGGAGGAGATGTTGATGGGTTCAAGTAACCATTAGTGAGGGTGATTGTGATGTGTATGGTGATTTGGGTATGTAATCAATTGAAGATGAAGAAGTTGTCTTCTTATTGATGGTGTTTAGGAGGTGCATTAGAGAAGCACTGGGTGATGAATTTAGAATTTGGTGATGGAGTTTTTGTGTGCATCTTGTGGTAATCCACAAACAATTGTTTTGGTAGAATGATACTGAATTTTTGGTCTCTTGGAGACCTGGAAATGGAAAGCTTCTAGTGGAGGGTGCATGAATGTGTATGGTTTTATGATGATGAGTGAAGGAGATTGTGAATTGGAGTTATGCATTGGAGGAATGTTAATGGGAAGAGATTTATTTGAAAATAGAATGAATTTGGACAAGTTTAAGGAATTCTAAATGTTGTTCAAGCATTCTGGGTAAAGATAGCTGATACTAGATAAAAGAAGGCAAAAAGCAGTGAAAAATAATGTTTTACCCGTGAAGGGCTAAGAGCGGTCCCCTTAAATAGGGGGCGGTCCCCTTAAAATTAAAGGGGCCAGCCCTTATGAATTAAGAGGGCCGCCTACTGGTGGTTCCATTTTTCATAGAAAAATGAATTTTTCTCAGAATTTTTGTGAGGGTATTTTTGTTTTGGTGGTTAATTTGCAGCAAGCCCTATAGAGTTTTATAAGCATATTTAATCTTATAACATATAATAAACACATTAAATCATGAAACCAAAATGACATAAAGTTGATTTAATAAAACAACTAAAGGTTTAAGGCATCATAGCAAATAAGACTACCTGAAAGAAAACCAACATATAAGTCTTTCCGAATATTCGGATGATCACCATACAAGTTGTTTAATAACTACAACATAATCAAGTTAAAAATTGTCTTAACTACATTAGCCATCTAGTTCACTCCACTCCTATGTCTTCATACTTCTTGGGTTGCTAACACCCTTTTAGTGCCTTTCCAAATGACTTGTAACCTCAGCGCCATCTCCTTATGCATTCTTGCGTTTGGTTAAGCTAGGTTGTTCACTGGTCATTACAAAGAGATTTTACAATCGCTAATGTTCGCACAAGCGGAAGGCATTATCTAGTTTAGTTATTTTTGAGTGGATTAAGAGAGTTAAGATAGGTGGTAGGAGATGGAGTACTTGCACAAGAAGTTTCGACATCATCATCATCAATCATCATTTTTGATGAAATGACGAGCCCGTGATGACATGAGAAGATAGGATGAGACGAATGGGCGTGCCTCACGATCACTTCTATGTCTCCGAGTTGTATTAAGAGCACAGAGAGACTACATAACTCGATCAACAATGTCATAAATGCACTACACGGAGGTGATGATATGCTTCTATGATTGTGTCATAAAGACGAGTCAAGAACATACCATATGGAAGATTGGCGGTTGGATTTGCTCTAGCACATTCGATTCGTTTGACAAAGAAGTAAGCAAGATTGTATTGTTCCTCGGCAACAACACAATACAACATGTGAGCAAGACAAGCAGGGAGATGGTCCCGATGTCCTCCTAGTCCAAACATATTCTCTCGAATGAGTTCTTCCCATTGCTTCATGTCGGGGCTTAGTTCCTTAGTGAGGATTTGATTTGGAGTGAGGGTGACGGTTTGACTTTTAAAATGGTACGGTCTACCGAGACACATGAAGGTTTTTTCCCTTTTGGTTTTATTCTGAGTTCCAAATTCAAGAAGTCGACGAATATCGATGGGAGTTAGAAGGTCGTGGAATATGGTCCCTCGGTTTCATGAGAAAACCAAGAATCAAAGTCCACTCGTTGGATGAACACGGCTTGACCGTTGTAAAGGAATTGAGGATTTGACCTGGAATTGGGCAGGGTGAGAGTTATAATTCATGTTGATCAAAAAAGAGATGACCAAGATAGCCATAAATCATTTGGTTTGAACCGTGACTTGACTATAGAAATCAAGAATGAATCTTGAACAATCGGTTTCGTAGATTTTAAAGAGACAAATCGAAGTGCGAATGTTTGTACGAGACCGCTCGATAGTTGTTGGATTATGTAGTAGGCTTGATCACAACACGACCTTCGTGAATGTTTGCGATTTTCATTGATATGTAGAATTTGGCAATAGTCGGGGGAAATGTCGGGATTTTGGATACTTTTGGATGTAGGATTTGGTGAGGGATATATCGTGGAAGTGGCTCCTTGGCATTATTATCACAATTAATGTTGTTGATTTGATTTGATTAGTAATTGCCCCTTGTGAAATTTGGTTTAATTGGAAATTTGAAGTTTGAATTTTGTGAATATGGTGGTGGGTTTTTCGTACAGGCAGTGGAAAAGGGAAGCAAGGGAAAAAATGGTGTTTGGCTATGTATTTTCGAAGAAAAAGGGAAGTTTGTTCACTCCCAGTGACCTGCCTCCCTTAAATAATTAAGGGGGCCGCCCAACATACAGTCCCGGATCCCCTTAATTGTTCAAAGGGCCGCCCTCAAAATAAAAATTCTTCGATTTTTGCCAGATTTTGTATGAGAAATAATATTGACAAATTTTTTAATTAACCTTTTGTTTAATTAAAAGAGTTTTCTTAACTATATCAGAACGATATAATCAAGAACGTCATTTGAGAGGTGATTTAAGAGAGAGTTTTCTTGGGCAAGGAGAAGAAATTAATTTTCTTTGAAAAAAAAATAAATTGAATCGATTTGAGAATGAGACGAGAATTGATAGTGAAAGATAATGAAATATGAGCACGTATGTTTGAAATACAAGGGTAGATTCTGATAGAACGATTAGATGATGTGTTGACATGGATCCGAGACCCATTGAAGTAAAAGGGAGTTTGTTTCATCCATAGTGTGTCTATGATCTTCGCGCGACTAATCCTACTTCTATGTTATTGTTAACACTAAGCTTGCTCTTACTTCATCTACGTAGTTGCTATGAGTGGTCATGTAAGATTTCCATTTTTAGACGAATGACTATAATACTACGCAAAAGAGTATGTTCATAATGAACAAATACTCTTCAAGCTAAAAAAACCAACAAATGGTATTTCTACAGAGACAACACTATGTTTAAGAGAACTAATATATACTACATCATCATAGTAACACATAGTCATTTACTTATAATCTATATTCTACGAATATGAAAAGAGAGACGTACCTTAGACTTTAGAATAATCTTCGTTAATGTCTTCACAATGTAAATGATAAGGGTTCATGGGAACCTTGTCATGAATTCTTTAGTCCGTAGACAAAGAATGTTTGTAGATAACACACCATTTTAAAGATTGTGATGGCTTAGCCATTTGGTCCCCAACGTTTCATGTATCTGAGGTTATTGTTTCCGCATATGTTTTGCATTTGGTTTTGGCACATACATGGTGAACAACTTCCACATTGAGTGAAACTAAGTGGATGTGAATGGTTCCTTATTATGTGATTAGGATAGTTTTGTCTACCTTGGTCTCTCCTAGGTTGAGGTGTTTTAGACCGAGGACGAGGATTATTAGTCATTCTCGGAGGTGGAGTTTTAGACCTCATTGTGGGTTTAGTAAATCCGACTCCGGGTTTTAAGGAGGGTTTGTAAAAACGTTTTACTTCATCATCACTTGCAATAGGATATTCTAGTATTATTATAATATAAATTTTGCGGTTTGATCTATCAAATACTTTCTTTAGACTCGACTTCGTAAGCTTTTACAAACTTACTTTTTTGGTTACGCTAGGACACATCCTTTGGGTAAAATTAAAAAAAACCTATCCGGATTTATCTTCGGAAGTCTTTTGAGATTTATTTTTTCTTAAGTGAGTGACTACAATCATTAATTTATCTAGCCCTAGATATTTTCTTTTCTAATGCACCACAGTTTCAAGCTTAAGATATTGGCATAATTCTTACATTCTTCTAATCACACACACTCCTTACCTTTTCTACCTAGATAAATTATGTTTTTAGTTCTAGTACTTCATTTTCTAATTCTATTTTAGCTTGTTTTAGAGTTTTATTTTTTGCCATGACTTTTAGTCCTAATTTGCATAGTCTACTACATATTCATTATCTAAGTCATTTTCGTCTAGTAATGATTGGTCATTACTAAAATATTCGGTTTCGGAAAGTACCTCATTGGAATCTTTAGCCATAAGACACTTTTTGTCCTTTGTCTTCTCCTCTTCATCATCGTCGCTATCACTCCAAGCTCCTCCCACGAACGCCCTTTGATTTTGATATTTTAATTATTTCGACTTCCCGATAGAGATATTTGGATTCTCCAACAACATGCAACATTTTCTTTTCACTTTCTTATTTGTCATCTTTATTTCTTTGGACAATGATCTTCTTCTTCATATGGTTGTTTTTACAATCGTCCTTCTTTTGAAGAATTTACTTGATTTCCTTACGGCCATGGCGTATTCTTCATCACTCAATATCGGGAGGTTGAATATCTCATCACTAGATTCCTTTTCTAGCTTTCAAGGCAATAATCTACTTTGTTCCTCTTTTGTTTTTTGTACGGTTTCGGAGTCTTTCCTTGATTACTTCTTCATAGACTTTTAAATTTCCAACTAATTCGGTCAAGTGAAAAGTTGTTAGAATCTTTGATTCTTCAATTGCCGTGACTTTTTTGCAGCGCCATAAGGATGCAATGCCCTAAGAAACTTCCAAACATAATTCTTTGCAAAAAAACCTTCATCAAGTAGCTTTTAGAACTAGTAATAATACTGTTAAATTTAGCAAAAGCATTATCTAATATTCCTTTTCCGGAATCATGAATTGTTCAAATTGTTTGAAACAAGAAGATCTATTCTGTTTGCTTTGACTTGAATTATTACCTTGATGAGAAGACATAACAATAGTATCCCAAAATTCCTTTGCGTTTTGACACAAAATTTTTTTTTCAAATTCTTTACGTGGTAAAGCCATTATAAATTACCATTTTGGCATCATTATTTTAGCAAGTTTTTATAAGATCATCATTTATGTTATGTGAAAAGATACGAATTCATCCTGTTAGTTTTCTGGATTCAAAATGAATGGGAGGAAAATCACATCGGTAATAACATGCCAACATCAGATCTTTTGACTTCATAACTTTCGAATCATACATTTTTCAAAAATAAATCCATCACTTTCAAATAGTGGTGGTCTTTGCATAGATTGCCCTTCTAAATATTTTTTCGATTCCATATATCGATTCAAGTTTTAAAATACAAAATTTATTTTAAAATCTGCGTTAAACGTGGCTCTTGATACCATTGTGGAAAACTAGAAAGGGGGGTTGAATAGTTAACCAGCACTTTTATTAAATTTAAAAATTTTATGTTGTTGTAAAAAACTATATTCGACCTTTTTGTGAATTCAATGCTTGCATAATATGAACAATGTAAATATATGAAATGATAAAGTAAGACAAGAGCTAAGAGTAAGGACAATCAAACCACAACGCGAGGATTTATAGTGGTTCGATAACGAAGCACCTCTTCGCCCTACTCCACTCCCCGAGCACCAAACTCGAGAGTTTTCTTCACTATGTCAACAAACACCCTTATGGCGGAGAAAACCGTACACAACGTTGCTTATATCAATTTACGACACTAAGCTAAATGTCGAGTTCTAATCTTAGCTAGAACCAATCTATCACAACATAACTTAACGACTTGTTCATGACTTCACAACTTCACGACTTCTTCATAACTTCACAACTTCTTCACAACTTCACGACTTCTTTAAAACTTCATGACTTCTTCAAAACTTCACGACTTCACTTCACCACACTACTTATATTACAACTACCTAACACTACTTGGTAAGATCAACTACGATCATAACTATACTTACAAAGATCACCAGATCTAACGCTACTACCACAACTACAAGATATACAGATTGATTTTATAAATATGATATGAAAGCACCAAGATTGCTATGCACACTAAGGTGTAATACTTCTTCACTTGATGATGGAAGTATTCTTCTCTTGACACACTTAAGGAATAACTTGGATCACATCAGAAAACAAAGCTTTATGATAAAATGATCAACACGGATTTTTATAGAGATAAAGGGTTTTTTGAGCACAAAGAATGAAGTGCAAAAGGTGAGAAAAATGTTGGAGAATAGTCACCAGTATTTATAGACAAAACGAGGAGCGGGGTCTAAGGCAGGCCCATTAAAATAGGTGTCAGCCCCTTAAAATTAAAGGGAGCCGCCCTTGTAATTAAAGGGGCCCCCCTATTCAGACGCTCCTTTTTATCCTTCAGGAGGTGGTTACTGACCATTTCTATTAAAAAATGAAAATGCTTAATATTATTATAAATTGCCTTTTGTTAAATTTGAAGTAGCTGAGATTATTACCTATAATAACATTTCCCAGGAAGGAAATGTTATTATTTTACTAGAGTTCACAAATAGTAGACTGAGAAATCTGAGTCATTCAATCCCTTATATACCTATCTAATCTAACATAGCAAACATAAAAAATTTACCACCAAAAACACACACTTACACTCACATATAAAACAGACTACAACCGAAGCTCTGCCTATGGTCACTGGTAAAATTTGGTACTCCGGTAACTGTCGCACTTGGAATTTATGGATTGTATATTTTATGCTCACTTTATTTAAAGTGTTTTGTTTTTATATGTTTGTTTTGGTTTGTTTAGGTTCTATTCTGGCAACTTCCAACGACAACTCATATTCCGGCCATCTCATCCGACCCCAGGTTCCGTTTTTGTTACTATTGTGCGATAGTTTTGATTCATTTAGAGTCAACCAATATTTCTCATGATGTCTTTGTAGTTGTGAGATTTTGCTAAAGAGGATGTATAGATAAGAAAAAAAGATGATAAAATGGATGAAGATCTTAAGATGACGGTATGTGCGTTTGCACATGTTTCTTTGGTAAAACGCATTGCAGTTAAAGAATTAAAGATCGAAGGCTACAAATTTGTTTCTTATATATATATTTAAGGTTATCTTCTTATCAATCTGTTGTTCATATGAGTACTTTTTCTCAAATTTGTAAATATAGGTTCACATAACTTTTGTAGAAGAAACACTTTATGTAAATATATGTAGTATAGAAAAAAATAAACATATTAATATGTTGACAATTTATATCATTGATTTTGCAAAATAAAAAACTAGCCATAGATTTTTTATAACATGAAAAAATTTACCTTAATTTCT
>BQNB010212139.1:0-10151 GCA_026074375.1 Tanacetum coccineum
TAATCAACGTTTTCGTAAAAGCTTAAAGCACTTAAATCCATAAGTAAAAACGAGTGTGACATCAGTCATGTAACGAGTTTGTAATTAACGTATAAACAAGTTTGAAATTCAGTAATGTAAACGAGTTTGTAAACGAGCATGTTTCTCACCCCAAAAGTAGTAAAGTATATGTAAAACATGAGGCTATGAACTCACATTGATGTTGCAGAACAACTAGCAGAAATGAAAATAATAAGCACAACACAAACAAAAAATGAAACAGCTCGACCAAAAGACGCAGCTTAACTTAACGGCTAAGCCCCACTAGCTTTGGATGGTGAATTTGGGGTTTTCCGATGGATGAGTACGTCAACGCGATACGTTGATAAAGGATTTGGATTACAAGGTGGATGAGTTTGGTGGTTGGTTAAATAAAATAAATCGAAAAGCAAACGCAAAGTATGTAATATATTCCGTATATATTACATATGAAAATAAACACTTACATAATTCATATGTTGAACTATATAATAAAGAAACATTTAAAAGAATAAATCGAAGTGATAATAAAGAAGGTGATAAAGTAATTAGACCAAATAATTTGACACGTTTTCAAAAATTACTAATTTAATTAATAAAAAAGTTCTTGCGTAAAAGTAAATACGCGTTTTAAAGTTACAAAATAAGTAAAAGATGTTTCTAAAGTTTTTACAAAAGTTATGACTTTATTTCCTAGTCCAGGATTTATAAAAATAATATTTATAAATTAATATTTTATTTTCTTGACGGGTTTTAGTTAAAATAGTTATCTCGTTTGTAAAAGCATAGTTTTCGATCTTTCACCGGGTTATTGTATATTTATAATTTAATAGTTTTAAAACTATATAACTTTGTCCATTTATCGGGTTTTTAATATAATAGAAGTTTTATTGAAAACTACTAAGTATAAGAATTTTTAGAAATTTCGGCATGACCTTGCCGTTTATACAACGTTTCCCTTATTCATAAATTTCAATATTTTTCCACTCTTTATCAATCTATGTTGCAAACATCCGCGTGTTATAATATATATATCTACGAAATCAAACAAACAATTAAAAGACAACATATAACCAAACACACCCTTGGGTGTTAACTGCCAAAACAAACGCACCCTAAAGCTGTAAAACAGCCATCCAAACGCCCCTGCTGGGCCGAAATCACAGCAAACAAACACCCCCTTTTTGGGCTGTTACACAGCCAAACGCACATAAACAAACACACCGATTTGGGGTTTTTATTAACCCAAACGCACCCTAATGATGTTGCTGTTAAAACAGCGAGACAAACACACCCTTATTGTTGTTTTAACTCCAGAAACAAACACCCCTTTAGGGCTGTTAAAACCAAAACCCAAACACACCCGAAGGTTGTTTTACACAGCCAAACGCACCCTTATGTTGGTGACAATCCACACAACCAAACACACCCTTGTAGTGGTTGCTGGTGACGGTGGGGATGGCGTGTAGGTGGCTATGGTGGCAGCAGTGGTGGTGAAGGTGGCGTAGTGGAGGTGGTTGATGACGTGCGACAGCGGAGGGGGTGGCTGTTGTGGTGGTGATGTTGCTGTGGTGTCGGTGATAGTGGTGTGGTGACAGCGGCGACAAGGAAATGATGTGGTGATGGGGGTGGCGGCTGAGCCGCATCGTGGTGGTGGTGGATGGTTCGGAGATGGTGGGTCGTGGCCCCCCCCCCCCCCGGGGGATGGCAGCCATGAGGCACAGTAATGGAGGTGGTGTAAAGAGTGGTGGCGTCGGGTGTTGGAGAAGGAGGCGACGGCAGGCGGTTGGTGTGAACGTGAGCGGAGGGGCCGGAATCGGTGGGCGGCGCCGGTTGACTACTAGAGATGGAGGAGAGTGTGTGTAGGGTTTTGTTATAAATGAAAATGAAACCTTATTGTGTTATATTTATATAAAGAAAGTTTTAAATGAAATGAAAAGTATATAATAGTTTAGGGTTGATATTATAAATATTACCAGAGGGACCAAAGATGTAATTTTTGTTAGGTAATGGTTCGGGTCTCGTTTGGACTAGTTAACGATTGAATTAAATTATGGAAGTGGCGCCGTTGTTTTCCAAATCATTTTTCCTATATAAATCAGTATTTACATGACTTATTTTATAAATGTTTTTATAAAATTTTATTTAATGTTTATTATTTATCTTGGGTAACACGGGTAACCTTTGTCCGTAAAAATAAAACTTTAATTTGAACATTTGTGTTTTTAAATAAATGCTTTTGATTAAAATATTAAAGAATTTATTAAATATTTTTATTTAATAAAGAGTGATAAATATAAATTTATTTATTTTCCTGTGTCGGTACGCGTTGTATTCAAAATTTTGCGATGCCATTTTAGTCACTTTGGGCTTGGTTTCGCGTCTCGGGCAAAACTAAAAAGTTGTCTGGAATGTTGTTTTACATCAAATTGCTTTAGAGTCCGAATCGTGAAAACGTAATTTAGCGGGTCGTTTTTGATAAATCAATTTAGGAACAAAATATATCTTCTCGTTTTCAAGTCAAATAAGTTAGAAAAATAATTTTGCAAATGAGCGATAATAATCGTAATTATGATTTATTATTTAAATACGTTTCAAAATTTTTACCGGCTACGCGGTAATCGTTTTTATGTGACCGTAAAAGGTCAAAAAAGTCAAAAGTTCAATCGGAACCAAAAGTAAAGGGTAAAATAGTAATTTAAATTTCTGAAAATTTCGGGTTGTGACATTACCTACCCCTTAAAAGGAATCCCGTCCCGGGATTCGATTTTTGTTAACCGATTGTGTGACCAAGAAAAGATTTAAGGTTTAATAAACCAGTTATAGACATGACGTTAATAACTTCTATTTGGCAAAATTAAATTTTTCGACACTTCTTAATATGTATAAAAGAAATTTGGCTAGGTTGACCAGTACATTTATCCCATCAAAATAGGTATTTAGAAAAAAATACCATTACACAGTTTTTGATTGATATAAACGCGTTTATAATATAAAAAATAATCTTCTTAAGGGTGAAAATATCAAAGGGGGGAAGTGTAGGCGCGTGGGTATGTCTGTATAAGGATTTCGAATGTTTAAAGGCAGAGTCTGGTTGCTGATATCTGTAAGGTTCGACGATTTATATCGGACGAGGTTAATGAACGTAAGTATTCAACTTACTTAGGAAGTACGATGATGAATCATGGCTCAACACACCACCAGCGAACGATGCGAAAAAAGTATAACTGAACGGCTCTAATTGCGACATAATAAATAGACGCACCGTAGAACGAGAAATAATAATAATAACGGAACGTTGCACACAACGTTCAATGACGAAATAGACAACCATATATGTTTGTGCTTTAGAACTTATTAAGTTTATGAAGATGTTATGACGTTCTTACAAAAAGTTACTATTTATAGAAAGTTTCCATTTTAAGAAAGTTTTTAGTTTCGGGATGTTAACAGCATCCCCTAATTTAATCGTTTCTATATCTCCAAAAACAACTATTGAAACCCTATCGTCCAACCAAAATCCGTAGCTCGCTAAATATATATATAAAAACTTGCTATATTTAAAATAAAACAACCAACAACAATGACTTATCATTTTTAGAAAATTTCTAAACCTTCGTTTTGATATTAAGAAGCTCCACGAATATTTTTAAAGACTTTCGACACTTAATAAACCTTTCAAAACATTTTTAAACGTTTGTTTACTCATCAAAAATATTTATTAAAATATTTATTCATTTTATTCATTTGAAAATCATAGCACAAACATATGGAGTTGTGAATCAAAAGTATAATAATACACAACAACAATAACTATAACAAACGGTGATGGGATGCGGAGAGTGGACATTTTGAGAAACAATATCCCCGGAATAAAGGTCAACAAATGGGAGGAGCTCACGGGAAAAGTAATATAACTTAAGAATGAGATACGGTAGTTCAAGTGAGGCTTTAAGTTTCTGCTGAGTGGTAAGACACGATCGTGTTTCGAGATCTTTTTAAAGAATTTCCGGTGATTATCGGGTTCGAGTTCATACTCATGTCATGTTGGTAGTGTTTCCCCAAATCTTGAGAGTAAGCACTATTTCTCCAATCTCTAGGTCGTGTGTCGTGTAGTTCTTCTCATGAACTTCCAGTTGGTAGTAGCTAGTCCTAAGGTCGATTTTTGAGTAGACGCTACATCCTCGCAGTTGATCGAAAAGATCGTCTATACTAAATAACGGGTAACTGTTAGCTGGTTAAATTTTTATGTCGTTGTCGGTGTACATCCTGAAGGATCCATCCTTCCTTTTAACGAACAATATCGTAGCTCTCCAGGGTGAGGATCTCGGTCTTACAATTCCTTTTGAGTGTACGAAGTACTACGCCGGAGTCGGTCAACTCTCTTTCTCTCAACACATAACGTGCCTCCGAGTCTCAAGTTATCCCGCTCCAACGTACCAATCCTATCAACACTCTGATTACTAATAACTATCGATGCATATCCATCACTCCTATTGCTTTAACTTCAGGTCCATCAAAAGTTTTGTCGATACGAGAATCTCATAATCTATGTGAGTCTAACTCACAAAAAGGTAAGTATATTGAAGGAAATCTTCTAGTTCTCTTGGTTGCAATCCAATTAGTGGGATTAAGTCCGATGTTTCTAAATTCTTACAATCCATAATTATCGCGACTACAAGAAGTAGGAGTCGGTCCCTCGGCTAAGGGTATGGTTTCTATATACCAAGGTTGAAGAAAATCTGCTTAGTTATGATGCTTACGAATACAAATACACGTGGCCGACATGACTCATGAATACGCACGCAAAATATTAATAAAATACAAGTACAATATAATCTCGTTGACAATGTAGAGGATGGAACATAAAGGTAATTTGACAAAATTTTATGGTGACTACTTCCAGCATAGCATGGTCCTTCCTGAATTATTACAATGCCGATCAGGCTATGCATAATTTATGAACTAACGATAAAATGCTCATTTCGTCAAATTAATGTTATAAAAAAAATCTTATACGGTATGGACGATATAGTTTATAAGGTAGCAAAACAGTTCGTGGTGATGAAAACAGGGTTGTTTATATAACGACGCAAGATATTTTGTAAGATAACAGGAAATGTTTTATGAGGTGATAACAAAATAGTTTACAAGAAAGTTACGTAACGGTTTATAATGTAATGGTAGCAAATGGTTTACGAGTTGACAACCCAATAATTTATAAAGTGGCAACATAATGGTTTATAAAAGACACGAAGTAGTTCATAAGATGTTGACAACATATTTCATAAATTGACAGCGAAATAGTTTATAATTGACAACGAAATAATTCCTGAGGTGACACGGAAATAGTTTGTAAGATACATGCAAAATAATTTATAATAGGGTAGCAAAAGGGTTTATAATTAACCGTAAATTAGGTTATAAAATAAAAACGATGTTGGTTCATTAACTTATACTCGAATAAGTTATGAGGTAATAATTATAAAATGTTGACAAAACGGTTCATGGAATGATATCAAAATAGTTTATAAAGTGTTGAAATAAACAAGAAGCTATCAGCAAACGGTTTGTAAACTGGTGTAAAATAGTTCATAACGCGACAACTAGGTTTATAAGACGACACTAAAATAGTTCATAGGATACCATCCACTTAGTTAATAATAGCAATACAGTTTACATAAATAAAATGAGATGGGTTGTAAGACGGTAACAGACTCAAGGAGTAGCTTACATATATTTACTAGAGAATTAAAGTGTAACTGACAAAGTCATCATGACACAAATTGAACAAGGGATTTAGGGAAATCTACACAATATACGAAATTTACAGGTAGGTACTAGTGCAACACTCTTAGAGATTATAGTCTAAGTCTACTTATGCGTCCCTTTAAATTTGGTTTAGCAATGTAAGCTCTCACGGCCTTTTGTCATTTATTTTGTTGTTGGCATTTCTTACTACCTTGGTTTCCTAACGTACGACCTAATCTATTTAGTCGTGAGCCATGTGGATTCTTTCCTCATAGACAGTATTAGCTTCAATAGCATTAGCAATTCGTTGGGTTACAATACACTCGATCCTCGTGGAACTCATTCCTTGTTTCGTCGTCGGTATTCACTTCGAAATCGAATGAAGTAAGTCGAATTTCAAAAATCGTGTTTTCAAAAGTGGGATGTTATGAGGTGATGGGTTAAAGTTGTAGGCGAATTAATCGGCATGCTTCTAGGAGTTATGAGAAGTAAGAGAAATTGAGACGTAACGAGATGGCTTAGATGTTTCAACAGTATGGGACGGGTGTTCAAAGTCGAATAGTAGGATAACCAGTGGGGTCGGCAGACTGCGACAATTTTCAAAGTTATGCAAAACGATATAATGTAAAGTCGTGAAAAGTTTTAAAGACCATCATATTACTCACGATGTTTTAGAATAAACGAGACAATTGTGTCACTCACAATGTCTTAGAAAAGGATTTAGAGACCATTGTATCACTCACAATGTCTTAGGAAAGAATTTAGTATTTATATCGACAATTTCTACATAAACAAGTGGGGAAAAATACGTATCGCAAACGTAAACCGCAAAGAAAAGATTACCGCAGAGATAGATAAGCGCAAGACAAACGTAAACTCATAGCAAAATTTAGAGGCTCAAGCGCAAAAACTAAAAGCAAACGCAACTCAAAACGCATTGGCTGAGGTAAAAACCAATAACATAGCTTGCTCAAAGCAAGATGATACTCACATATACGCCATAGCAAAAGCACGTATAAGGCACACATAAAAGCACGTAAGGATCACATACTGGTTATAGACCAGACCTAGATATTCTACCTAGATATCTACCTGGTTCTCTATAACCTTGGCTCTGATACCAATCTGTCACACCCCCAGACGGGGCCTGGACGGAATACGTGTCCGAGGGCGTGACGTCATCATAATCCGAACACAAGGCACAAGAGAACGACCACTAATAGACGTTTTGAAAATCATAACTCGTTGCATTATTTAAAAACAAATAAGTTTTACAACATTTAAAGGAAATTAAACATTTGCGGAAGCGAAAATAAAATATAGCAGAAGCATAATTTTGTTTTCAAAAGACAACGAGTATGAATGGTAATAAAGTCTTGAAAGAGAATCTTATTGTTGTTAGACTCCTCATAGACACATCAAGAAGTCCAAAGCTAAGCACCTGATAAAAACATGCTAAAACGGTCAACATAAAGTTGAGTGAATTCATAGGTTTAAGCAAAACATTTACAAGTATCCAAAACGTTTAATAAATACTGCTTCACTCACAGTATTATGAAAAGTGTTTAGTAATCAGAAACGTACAACCAAAGTAGTATGGACCACAAGACTTCAGAACGTATGTGACAGTTATAGGAGATATAACTTCACATAAAATGGGGTGGGTATTTACGTTGCACTAAGCTCATGACACTGAAGCTAATTGCGAAAGATAGCATGTACATTGCTAGCTATGTATTTGTTTTGACCTCTTCTAGGTGTCCCGACAAGACACCTAACCAGTTCGACATGTAATATATCGTTTATCGGCGCCCCGTGGGTAGTGAGCGCTATCTCCACCCGGTAGGGATAATAGTCCCAATAGATCTATTTATCTCCACTCCGCGTCCTCGACGGTCTCCAGTCAAGAGATTGACAGTTCATGATAATTCGGGGCATAGTGGTATAAACGCTTAACTTAGGCAACACGTAAACAAGGATATCTCACGCAAGTACTTGTGTCCAGTAAAAACAACAAACATTTTTGTAAAAGCTTAAAGTACTTATATCCATAAGTAAAAACGAGTGTGATATCAATCATGTAACAAGTTTGAAATCAACGTATACGAGTTTAAGATTCAATGTAGTAATCGAGTTTGTAAACAAGCATGTTTCTCACCCCAAAAGTAATAAGGTAAATATAAAACAAGTAAAACGTGGGGCTATGAACTCACCTTGATGTTGCAGAGCAACTAGCAAAATGCAAATTATAAGCTCATCACATAACGGAGAACGAAACTGCTCGACCAAGAAGATGCAGCTAAACTTAACGGTTATATCCCACTAGCTTAGGATGATGAATTTGGGTTTCCGATGGAAGAGTAAATCAACACGTCGCGTTGATAAAGGATTGAGGTTTCAAGTGGTAAGCGTTTTGGTGGTTGGTTAAATAAAATAAATCGAAAAGCAAACGCAAAGTATGTAATATATTCCGTATATATTACATATGAAAATAAACACTTACATAATTCATATGTTGAACTATATAATAAAGAAACATTTAAAAGAATAAATCGAAGTGATAATAAAGAATGTGATAAAGTAATTAGACCAAATAATTCGACACGTGTTAGGAAAACACAACTTTAATAGTTATAATGTTCTTGCATAAAAATAATCGTACGTTTTAAGGTTACAAAATAAGTAAAAGATGTTTCTAAAGTTTTTACAAAAAGTTATGACTTTATTTCCTAGTCCAGGATTTATAAAAATAATATTTATAAATTAATATTTTATTTTCTTGACGGGTTTTAGTTAAAATAGTTATCTCATTTGTAAAAGCATAGTTTAAGATCTTTCACCGGGTTATTGTATATTTATAATTTAATAGTTTTAAAACTATATAACTTTGTCCATTTATCGGGTTTTTAATATAATAGAAATTTTATTGAAAACTACTAAGTATAAGAATTTTTAGAAATTTCGGCATGACCTTGCCGTTTATACAACGTTTCCCTTATTCATAAATTTCAATATTTTTCCCCTCCATGTTGCAAAATGTTGGTGTTTCAATATATACCTAACAAACTAAATAAACAAAACCAAACACATCTAATGGTTATTAAACGCAAAACCAAACACGCCCTTATGGGCTGTTAAACCCATAACCAAACACCCTTTTTCTTTTGCCATAAAACACAGAAACAAACGCCTCTTTAAACGCAGATCCAAACGCCCCTGCAAGGCAGTTTTTACACATAAACAAACACACCGATTTGGGGTTTTTATTAACCCAAACGCACCCTAATGATGTTGCTGTTAAAACAGCGAGACAAACACACCCTTATTGTTGTTTTAACTCCAGAAACAAACACCTCTTTAGGGCTGTTAAAACCAAAACCCAAACACACCCGAAGGCTGTTTTACACAGCCAAACGCACCCTTATGTTGGTGACAATCCACATAACCAAACATACCCTTGTAGTGGTTGCTGGTGACGGTGGGGATGGAAAAATGAAAATAGTAATAAACTTAAACAAATAAAAAAAAAGTGACAATCCATGGAAACTTGAAGGTGGTGGTGGTTTCGCTGAGGTGGTTGCGATGGGTGCGTGGAGGTGACGGCCGGTGGGGATGGCAGTAGTGGTGCGTCGGCTTGAAGGTGGTGACGATGGTGTTGGTGGTGTGGGGTGCGACGGTGGGTACGGGTGGCGGTGGTGATATCAAGCCAAACCGAACACCACCTTGGTGGCGTGTTCGGCTGCACACAAACACCCACGAGGGCTGCGATGGTGGAGAGGGGCGGCGGCTGGCCGGAGATGAGATGGCCGGAATCTGGCCGGATTCCGGTGGAGCGGCGCCGGATTATTAAAGGGAGAGGGAGAGATATATGAGTGTGTTTTTATGAAGATGAAACCCTAATGGGTTATATTTATATAAAAAAAGTTTTAAAATGAAATGAAAAGTATATAATAGTTTAGGGTTGATATTATAAATATTACCAGAGGGACCAAAGATGTAATTTTTGTTAGGTAATGGTTCGGGTCTCGTTTGGACTAGTTAACGATTGAATTAAATTACGAAAGTTGCGCCGTTGTTTTCCAAATCATTTTTCCTATAAAAATGAGTATTTACATGACTTATTTTATAAATGTTTTTTTATAAAATTTATTTAATGTTTATTATTTATCTTGGGTAACACGGGTAACCTTTGTCCGTAAAATAAAACTTCAATTTGAATATTCACGTTTTTAACAAATGTTTTTGAAATACAACATTAAATAATTTATTAAATATTTTTAATTTATAAAAGTGTTAATTAAATATAAATTTAATTATTCTTGTGTCGGTACGCGTTGCGTGCGGTGTTTAAAACTTTGCGAGGCTATTTAAGTTATTTTCTG
>BQNB010212140.1:0-10151 GCA_026074375.1 Tanacetum coccineum
TTTCACTTAAGCTAATATTATCATCTTCTTTCTCTCTCTAAGTGTTCATCCAACCACCTCTCACTCTCTCTAAAAATCTAAGTGAATCATTCCATACTTGTGTTAAGATTATTCTACATGCAAAGATAGACTCATCAAAGGGGTAGTCTGGCGGTGGTGTAGTTGACCTAACCGGTGATGAAGATCCTACTGATGAAGACAGAGATAATGATATGGGTGATCCAACAGGAGGCTCAGTATCTCTAGGTGGTGTAGGTGGAATCATATGCTCAATGTCTTGATTATTAATCATATCCATGATACCTGGGTACAAAGGTTCGAGAAAACCGAATGGTAAGAGAACCATGGTAATCCCAGATACATAAAGATATGAGTCATCATAATACAGGATAAAGGATAGACAACCACGACATACATAAATCTGTATCATGAAACAGCGAGGTATAACAGAATCATAACTGTATTATGTCATAAATAACTTGTCTACATATTTTACATAACCAAAATTTGACAAGTGTCAATATTTATGCCACACATCCCGTAGTTAGATTCAAAACAAAAACTGTAAATGACAAGGATCTAGTCTAGTAGTCTGGTGGTCCTCCCTTGTGGTTCTTGAGCTCATGGATCATGTCCAGAAGACTCTTCATATCTGATCGGTGGGGAACCTGGATATCATCGATGAGCATTTCCAGAGTAGCAATCCTGACGTAATCAAGAACAATCTCGTCGTCATGCCCCATTTACTTTCTCTGAAATCCAGTAATCTGTGTACGGGCTTCTTGAAGTTCGGTTTCTAGTTGGTCAAAATCTCGTTGTATGATTACTCGACCATTACCAAGACCTTCCATCTTATCTTCCATGTGCTCAATGCGCTCAAGACGGAGCTCATCTAAGTGATTCAAAATAGTCTCGATCTGTTCCTCATGGCGCTCTAGACGCGTCACATGAGAACTCTCTCCAATCTCAAATACATGATGTGGGGCAGAAGAATCAGTAGAGGAGGGTGATAGGAAACGGGCTCATTTATAAGGTGACATAATCTCCTCGGGAAGAAAGAAATCTCAGGGATCAAATAGTGGTGATGGTGGTAGCAATAGGAGTTCGTGGTAGTGGCATAGGTGCTTCATTATTAGTAGCATTATATGCTTGAATGACCTTCATATACGGATCATCGTAGAAAGGTAAGATGGTTAGTGAGGCTGAATGATCCTTAGATAAATCCTCTGAAGGTTCAGAAGAGGTGTTTCCTGGTGGGGCTGAGGAATAATTCGGTGAAGCCGGGGTATAATCAGGAGTGTTTGTAGAGGAAAAAGCATCCTCAACATCAGAATCAGATAGGATAATAATAGGGTGGGTGGATGTAGACATAACTCTGTAACAACCCAGTGGAAAATAACATAAGTTATTTATATAATAGTTATGTATCATTTGTTAAACAAATCTCTTTACATACTATTCAGAAAAAGTAGTGGCACGGAGGACTTTCTTAGATGGAAAATAGTTATAGTTTAAGTTTTAACCTTGTTCTCTATAACTCATGAGCTATGATACCAATCTTTAACACCCCAATATTTCACATGGCAGCGAAAGTTAAATTGGCGGTATTACTTCATGAATCAACAGTCATAATCTTAGAAAACGACTCAAAAGAGACGTTTTGGAAAATTTGGTTATCATTCATTAACATATAAGAGTTTTACAAAAGGAGGTCCCAAAATACATTTAAAACATAAAGGTTGAATGATAACAAGTTTGGACGTCTTCAAGTCCATGCCACTCCGTGCCTTAGATTTGCTTAATTACCTGAGATAAACATGCCAAAAGGATCAACACAAAGGTTGATTGAAATTCACAGGTTTGCAATATAATGGTTGAATACAAGTTTATGTAATAGGTAATAATTGCAACGAATACAATTATCATAGAAAACAATATTATTGCTCTAAGCTCAGGACACCAAAACGTTAACATGGAAACATTTAAGGAACGAATGTCCTTCTGTAAAGGTAATTTGCCAAATTACCCATTATTCTCAAATATAGTGCGCTTGGTTACCTCACTAGTAAACACACGGGATTCGTCAACCCCGATAGATCTATCCACAATATTCGCGTTCACATACAAGTGATTAATGGTTCATGATATAAAGGATATAGGCAATGGAGGTAACTTAGGCAATAATATATCAAGATAGCATACAGTTGGAAAATACTTGTATTTATAGTTTATAGCATGTATCTCCCCACGAGGTTTGGAAAAACATATAAAGGTGGGACTATGAACTCACCTTAACAGGGAAATCTGATTGATGTCAAAAGTGACTCAAATGGAAATAAATGGCTTCGTCACGCAACCTGGGGTAATATGTCAAGTCTTAGTTTTATATTTCAAAACTTTATTTCATAAAGTTTAGCATAAATATTAATTTGGTTTATCTACTTTGAATATCGACTCAGCATGTTCGGCTATCATAATCCATGAGGTCCTGCAGTAAACATTTGAGGAGTAGGGGACTTTAAATGTAAAATCAGACAACTCATCAAAACGTCTACCCAAATGAAATCCTCTTACATGAAATTCCCTAGTAACGTGATACGTTATAGTTTATTTGATAAGATTTTATCTTTTTAAGTTTCTTCAAAAGCTAGTAGATGATAAATTATGTTAAATATATAACATAATTGATTTATAATGTTTCGATCGATGAATGAACGGTAAATGTGTCGGGTTTTAATAAAATCGAGTATTTAAATGTTTTAATATATTTTTTACTTAATATATAAAATTGTTACATTTTACACCCTTAAGAATTTGAAAATGGCAATATATACCCTTGGTATGAAATATTTACAATTTAAACCCTTTATATAATTTTATATATTTTAAAGATTTAACCCTCAAGTTTAGAGTTTGGCAAAATAGGTCCTTGTGGTTTCAGTTTAGGTTAATTACATTTTTGGCCCAAAAGTTAAATAGTTTCAAAAGTTACAATATATACCCCTAAAGGATAATTCGGTTTTCATTTTTAGTCCAAAATCCATATACTTTGTATTTTTGAATCCAATTTCATTTTGCAACATTTAGCTTATCATAATAAGCTAGAAATAAATTGGTTTTTGTAGATTTAATAAGCTTGTAGCTTATAAAATGAGCTTATGAGCTCGAAAACTCAAAAAGGGTGCGTTTGGTTTTGAAATTATAAGCCAGGGGCTTATAGATTTTAGGGTTTGGTTTAAGGGCTTTTTACATATGACTATAAAAGATGATTTTGAGTTTATTACCATAGCTTAAAGCTGATGGCTTATCAAAATAGCTTATGGGCTTTTAAGGCCCAATAAGGGTGTGTTTGGTTTAGAATTTACATGTCGAAAGCTTATAGCTTTTAGGGTTTGATTCAAAGTTCATAAAAAATGATTGTATAGCTTATTTAAATAGCTTAAAGCTTATAGCTTATCGGAGAACAAAATGATTCTTTTAAAGCTTATTAAGGGCATGTTTGGTTTAGGAAAACCAAACGAATGGCCTTAGGGTTCAAAGGTTTAAACGAGTGGCTTAATCAAAGCTTATAAATGATCTAAAACATATAAAGAGCTTATTGAACGAGTTATATGACTTACTAGGGCTTAATATGGTTCGAATGGCTTAGAATGGATCATGTACTTTTAGAGATGAATCAAGAACCTTTCTATCTTACTCCTTGGTTCTTTCGTGGCTTATACTTCTTCTCTTCCTCTTATTTAGCTCGAAATAGGTCAAGACCAAGTAAGTGAGGTTGTTAAAATTTGAGTGTTGTGAATGTGTATGTGTGTTCGAGTATATATAGGGCAAGGGAAAGAGTGGTGGCCAAGTTTT
This sequence comes from Tanacetum coccineum, assembly GCA_026074375.1. NCBI lineage: Eukaryota > Viridiplantae > Streptophyta > Magnoliopsida > Asterales > Asteraceae > Tanacetum > Tanacetum coccineum. The sequence goes on from BQNB010212140.1 coordinate 3,856, forward strand.
AGGGTTCTAGATTATCATGGTGACTAATGAAAGCTATGACATAGCTTAGCAAGGTGTTGGAGAGTGGTGAGGGTTCAAATCACCAAGGTGGTGACAAAGAGTTCAACTTGGGGTGCAAGATGAAAAGGTGATGACAAGGTGTTTTCTTGGGGCTTAAGGGTGGTGAAAAGGTGGTAGACAAGGTGTTGGATCATGGTGGAGGGTTCTAGCTTAGTTAAGACTTGGTTAAGAAACTAGTTAAGGTGGTATCGGGTTGTTTAGGGTTTCAGATTAGGATTAGGGTTTTGTTTGGTTTGTGCGAGCATGAGGTGGAATAGAGGGAAGATTTAATTTAAATGTGGTGCTTAAGAGAGTAGTAACTTAGGCTTAAAGGGTGGTACGAATGATGTATATTCGTTTGGAGGGAAATAGCTAAATTTGAATCTCGTGCTTAATCGACTTGTACTCTAGGTTTAAATAGTGGTACGTAGGGTTTGAAAAAAGTGGAAGGAAATGTATTTTAAATATTGCGCATGGTTAACTTGTACATTTGTATTTCATGGAAACTACGTGTAGTCGGGGTTTTGATATAAATGTTAATGTATAAAGTCCGTTTTATAATAACGTTATGAATAGTACTTTAAATAGATAACGTATGTGGTAAAAGTGGACATTAGAACATATTACTTGACATATTATAACGTTCACTTGATATAAACGCTGATGGAATTGGCATTGGTAGTTGCGTGAGCTCGTTTACTTTAGAAATTGAAGTTACGTTACATAATGGATGGAATAAAACAAAAATATTTCCGTGAAAATGGTTGTATTTAATACAATAGGTGGAAATTACATTGAGGAAAATTGTGGTTGTTATAGCGGGACTTGTATTCGGATAAATTTATATGACTCTGGCCATGATGTCTCTTTTGTAAACTATATTTGAGATTTGTTGTTTATTATGGAAGGGTATGTGAATGTATATATATTACAAGTCTTGTATAGGCGAGACTTATAATTGGATAGATTCACAAGACTCTTTCCATGAGGACTTATTTAAAAATGAGGGTTTAAATCAATTTTATAAAACCCGTGTACTCACTTACTATTTTCATAGTTGACCTATTTTTAACATGCTTTTCAGGTGATCTTCAATAAAGTGGATATTTTAGAAAGGCATTTACATGGACGCTTTCCATTCATGTTATGTTTTAATAACAATGACTTATCTTTGGAACTATATCAGAACATGTTGTAAACTTGTAATATTTTTCGATTAGTTCATGTATGGTGTTATCTATATCTTATGCGATGTACTATGAGCTGTTGCACCTCCTGTTTCCGCTTTAGCGGGGTGTGACAGACTTGGTATCAGAGCTGTGGTTATAGAGAATATTGGTTTTTGAAAACTTAAAACCGCAACTATAACCAACAAGTATTTTTATAAAACATCGAACATGATTGGAGTTGACTAGTTCGAACATTGCATCATTTGACCTTAATTAGATGGAACTTGATCAACGCTGCCTAATTCAGGTAGAATAATGGGATGTCGAGAATAGTTACCAAGTATCGCGTTTAGTGAAGTCATAGGCATAAGGTCACCTAAAGTTGCATTGCTCGTGTGCGTTCATATTACATACATTTATGTTTGTTGTATAGTTGAGCTGAACGTAGTCATTTCTACATGTGTTCATTATCTTTGTTATTGCTAATACATTGACAGACTGAATGTACGGGCTCTGGTTTTTTTGCCATGATCGCGATCATTAAGTCGCTATCCCTCATCTTTCCCGTATATTATACTATTTGGACAAAAAAACCTCAGAAAATACTAGTATTCAGATCGTCCTTTAAAGACATCAAATGGACCTCCTCAGTCAGGATCCCCAGACCATCACTGACATACAACGTCGATTACCCCGATTAGATATCTTAGGAGTACGCCAGAACTACAAGCAAGCAAACCTCCACCGTACAGGGAGTTAAGCATCTAACCCCTACCCTGAATAGACCGCGATGAGGACAATTCGATAAATTCCTGATCAAATCGAGATAGTAACAAATGACTTGTGTAAAGTAAAAACGACATGTAGAGACATTTATTCTTTACTAATAGAAAACAACATGGGACCTAATATTACAGCGTCACATTGCCGGTCCTTATCGCCATAATATATTAAGCGCAAAACCAATTTTGGCTGCAATGTTGACAGAGTGGCTCGATTTAGTACATGCACCACAAGTTTGATTCTGATGCACTCCCAGAACTGCGTCTGTTTGGAATGAATACTTTCTGATACATCATAACCTGTCTTATTCTTTGGCTAGGAGTTGAACTCGGAGCTGGTACCGATTAGGTTATGAAAGTTATTTATGCGCATATAGCTCGCTTATCATAGCTCCTTAAAAGCTACTTTTACCTCTGTCATATTTCGATCGGTAAATTACATGACACAGAAACTTGCTTTTTTGCCGCACCCAATTCTGGCATTATAGGGTATGGAATGACCCTACTTGCATATTGGGCACAATAATTTTCCTCATCCCCACTATGTGGATAGACTTGTTCTTCTTCGTTTCTGTGGAATATCTGATTACTTTAACATTTCATTCATTCGAAGACATTCGTTAGAGACATATACACATTATTTGCCCTATGACAACTCAGGCTCTAAACCGTTAGCAATCTAGTTGTATTTGTTGTATTATTGTCGCCAAAACAAGACTATTGTGAAAAAAAAAAAAAAATTAAAAAAAGATAAAAGGATTGATACGAGAGATGAGATCCTATACTGATAATCTGGTTAATCGGGAGTACCATGACAAAAGAAATTTCGTCCTAACGTTGCCGTCAACTTCGGAATGGTAACAAAATTGGACGAAGGTCTAAGTCCTTTGTGTAACAAAAAATGGTGCAGCCAACATCGAAATGTTCTTCTAAATTAAATACTTTTTAAAGAGTGATGCTTTAATAGTTTTCAAATGATCGCATGGTTTGAATATCAAAACCTATATACTGAAAGGTATGACTAAACCTCAAGTATTGTTGAATATTATTATTCAACCCGCATTTGGAAAAATGTTTTAACATATAATTTTTTTGTATCAGCCTGTTATGCACGTCTCTTACGATTTCAAAATTTTGAGATCTTTATTATACACTACTTGAACTATTTTATTTAAACTATTTTATTTCTATTTATGCTGAAAAGCCAACTTTATTTAAGGTCACTAAGAAATACGAGTTTACCCAGATGCATCTTTTTGCACGATTATCATTACAAAATTCTAAAGCTATGCATGAAAGAATTTTATCCTTTCTCTACAGAAACTTTTGTGGCATCTCTTTTTATCCTTTCTCTACATATATACGTACTCGAATTATACTTTGGTCGAGCGTATGCTCAAATAAATGTCTTTGGATAATTTTTAAAACCATGTCTCCGAAAAGAAACACGCGCAACCTAGGAACAAATCTTGGAAACCGATTATTGTACCTCTATGCTCTACAAACCTAGAGCGGATACGAGTCACTATGGGCCGTCAATTGATTTAAAATCTAAAGAGCTTCGACATAGTAGTAAGGATGGATTAGTGGATTAAAATTATAGCAAAAATTGATTGCTTCGAGATAATCGTTTGAATCCCTTTAGAAGGCGAAAGGATTCTAGTGGTGTAAGGAAATAGGTCCAGAAAGGACTTAAAGCTAGTATCAACCATCAATATGAGAAAATACCTAGAGAAAGACTGTGTCATCTTTTTGGTACATATAGTAGACAAATGAGCCAATGTGAAGAATATCCAAAATATTCCGATAGAATGGAATCATACTGATGCCTTTCTGGAAGATTTGTCTGGGCTTCCTCCGACTAGGATAGTTGAGTTCCGGATCGACCTAGGGCCGGGAGCGGCACCGGTGACTAAGACACCAGATCGTTTGGCATCAAATGGAAATGCACATTTGTCCGGGAAATTACAAGAACTTTGACTTAAATATTGAAAGACGAGTCATCACCTTAGGGTGTACTAGTGCTTTTCGTCAAAAAGAAAGATGGATCGATGCGCATGTGTATCAATTACAGGGAGTTGAACAAATTAACCATCAAGAACTGATACCTTCTTCCTCGAATAGATGACCTATTCAATCAACTGTAAGAGAAACTTACTTTTCAAAGATTGACCTATGGTCAGGATATCACACATAAGAGTCACCCAAACCTTAGGTGGAGGCAACCTCAAAATTCTCAAAACAATTTTTCAAATCCACAAAATCATTTTCAACCTAATGGTTAGGGATGGCAACGGGTCGGGTTCGGTGCCGGTTTTAGTGTACCCGTACCCACACCCGTTTATAATATCCACATCCGTACCTGCCCCATTACCCGCTGGGTACCCAGTTAATATTATCCATTGATTTTTCGGGTTTTCCCCCGGGTATCGGGTATACCCAATTGAATATTCTATAAAGAAAATAACGGGTAGTAAGATTAAGTCACACTCAAACCCACCGAAAAAATAAAGCAAAACACCCTAATATATTTAAATTTTTAAAAAGTTAAAGAAAACAAATACAATATCAAACGATTTAACATTTTCGAATAATTCATGTACAATATCCAAATGTGTTAGATAAAAAAATACTTATATAAAAAATACAATGGAAGAAATTATATATAATATATATTACTTTATTTAATTATATTAACCATAAAGTGGGTACGAATTCGGGTAAACGGGTATGTATACGGGTACGGGTAATCGGGGCGGGTATTACTAGAACCCGTACCCGGTTAAATTTTTTTATCAATACCCAAACCCGCATCCGAACCTGCCAACCCGCCCCCGAACCTGACCCAACTGGTTCGGGTTTTGGTTTTCCCAGTCAGTTTCGGATGCTTTTGCCATTCGTACTAATGGTTTGCTCCCGAATCGCCCCTTCAATAACAATCCTCAAAATTTTAACAATAAATCAAATATCAAAGGATTGGTGTTTAACTTTATGGCATCTTAAACACTAGGTTGTCTAAATTTAAAGCCTATTTTAAACAACAACAAAGCGAGATGACCAATAAAATCGACACATTCTTGAAGGCCATCAATGACTGAATGACAAGAGCACTCCCAAGTGATACGGTTAAGGAACCCGAAATTGAATGTTAACCCCACCTTTTCGGTTTTGTTTGCTCGTTCTTACCCGATGGAAGATCCCCAAAGCTCATCCAGTCCCCTTAATTCGGTCAATGCTATTAAAACGTGTTTCAAACCAACAAATGATTTTCAAAAAGACCAACTACAAGCTAAAACTCTAACGGTCAATAAAATTGGAACACCAAAACCAAAAGAACCCGAAAAAGCTCTAGAAGATAAATTTAACGATTTGCATTTGTAAGTTATCGATTCTTGAAGTTCTAGCTCATGCTCTAATGTACAATGCAATTTTAGATAAATATGTAGAGAATTTAGAGTTAGGTAAAAATGAGTCCGCATTCATTCAAGGCGAAATGTCACAATCATCAAACTCAGATTACCAATCATTATAGTTGTTATAACGTCTTCGACTAAATTTACTTGTCTTAAAATTATTTTGTGTTTTTCGGGTCATATTGAGCTTGGATTGTCTTTTTATTTAACCTCGATTACGAGCGTGCCTTCGATCAACGATTTATATTTTCAGGTTATTATTTAACCTCGTACACTTACCAAATATTTTTATTTTGGCATAAATTAACTTTTACGGGTAACCGGATAGGTTATCTCGCGTTTATCTTTTTACGTACATTTAATATGAACTCGACTTTATACTACGATTAGTCTACATGTTTTTACGTACTTTGATCATCTTATACACATTTTTATGTCGTACTTTTATTTTCTGTGTTTAAATAAACTTTGTACATTTCGCGTTTTTTAGCTTAAATATGCACCACCATTTCACCTTATCCTTATTTATACCCACTCAACTTAGAATAAAGTAGTACCGCCGCAAAACGCAGATTATTTTTCCCTTTGTTCCTATACAACTTACATTAGTTCATTTACAAAGAAAAATGATGGTAACATAAGTTTAATTACAAAGAAAAATAATGGCAACATTTGGCTGTGTTATGCACACCCGGATATAATTTATTTTTTTAGCCTAGGACCAATGGTAGCAAGATTGAGCCACGTTATAACCTATATACAAAAAGTAAATGAGCCATGTTATAACCTAGCACAAAGTAAGCATGACGTGTATTTGATGCCTAGTATTAGTTTCATATAAATGATAGAAACCTCATTATTATTCTCGTTGGAAAATAAAGAAAGCAGTGCAT
>BQNB010212142.1:0-10150 GCA_026074375.1 Tanacetum coccineum
CCCTACTGCTATACCACCGAAACAGACACCCTCGTGGTGTGTCGATGAAAAATGATGGTGGTTACAAGATGATGATGATGATGGGGTGGAGGTGGTGACGTGGGTGGAGGTGGTGGTTTCGGTGTGGGAAGGCAGTGGCGGTGATGGTGGTGACAGTGGGGTGGCGGTAGTGGCGAGTGGCGGAGAGTGAGTATGGGGATCGGGTAGATCGGTTGATGAGGTTCATTTTTGGTCTTGGCCGGAAAAGTCCGCCGAAAATTTTTTTCGGCGACGGCAGTGGTGGCCGGCGGCGGGGTAGGGCTGCCGGAATTTTTGAGGGAGATAGAGTAATATATGTGTGTGTTTATATTTTGTAAAAAATGAAAATAATGTGTAAAGTTTTTATATTTATATAAAAACTTATAATAAAAATGACATGTTTAATATAGTTGAGGGTTTAAATAGAAAATATTACCACAGGGATCATATGTGTAAATGTTGAGAAACTTTTATAATATATTGGTTCGGGACTCATTCGAGCGGCTTAACGAACGATTCAAATCTCGAAACTTGCGCCATTGTTTTTCGAATCATTTTTCTGATAAAAATGAGTATTCACTCGATAATATTTCGTAAATATTTTATAACATTTAATAAAATATTTGTTATTCATTTTGTGAACCGGTTTCGCCTCGTCCGAAATAAAAATGGATTTAAGCTCGAGTATTCGCGTTATCAACAACGCTTTTAATTAAAATGATGACTAATTTATTTAATATTTTTATTAAATAAATACTGATAACTAAAAACAAATTTAATTTTTTTTGTGGGTCCGCATTGTATGTTGTTCGTTAAATGTTTGCGGTGCTGTTTTAACCATTTTCGGCTCGTTTCCAGGTCTCGGGCAAAACTAAAAAGTTGTTAGGAATTTCGTTTTACATCAAGTTGCTTTAGAGTCCGAGTCGTGAAAACGTGATCTAGCGGATCGTTCTTATAAGTCAAGCCAGACCCGAAAAGTCAAAGGATATAATCGTCATTCAAAATTCAAAAATTCTCGGATGTTACACAAATGCTCTTGTTGAGGTACACAATCATGATAATGTGAATAATAATATGATTAATCAAGCTGTGCAGGTGATGTCGTCTTCTGAACAGTCGAATGTTGTGAATCACTCAGAGACTAAAATAACCAGTGATAGCAATATCATTCCTTATTCTCAGTATGTGATTGAATCACAACAGGCAGCTATTCAGAATTCTAACTCATCTGCACATCAAGATGAACTGATATTATATGTGGCTGAACAACTGAAAACCCAAGTAGTTAATTGTTCCAAGATAAATCTGGAAAATAAAAGTGTCAATGATACTTTAACTGCTGAGCTTGAAAGATATAAGGAACAAGTTAAAGTTTTAAAAGGATAAAATGTTGATTTAAGGAGTAATAATATCGTTTCAGATTCAAGTGCACAGTCTGTAGAGATTGATCGTCTTAAACAAACTCTTTCTAAACATTTAAAAGGAAAGGAATCTTTAATGCAAACAATTACTCTTCTGAAAAATGATCTTAAGAAAGAAGAATCTAGGAACATCGATAGAGAGATTGCGTTAGAAAAGAAGATCAAACAACTAGATAATATTGTTTTTAAAAGAGATCAATCTGCATAAACTGTTCACATGTTAACGAAACCTTAGTTGTTCTATGATCATACCACTAAACAAACTCTATGTTTTCAAAATCCTTTCTATCTAAAGAAAGCTCAGCAGTTGGAACCAAAGCTTTATAATTGTAATGTCATTAAGAATACGAGTGCTTTTTTGATTCCTGACTCCGAAGAGACCGTAATGCTTGCTGAAGATAGTCGTTAAAAAAGCTTTTAAAACAACAAGTTCCTATGATGTTAGAAAAGAAAGTTAATACTACACCAGTCGATTACGCTGTCATTGATCAACTTTCTCAAGATTTTGAAACACGATTTGTTCCACAAACTGAATTATCTGCTGAACAAGACTTTTGGTCTAAGAATTCTATGAATTCTCCAGAACCCACTCTTTTTAGTAGACCCGACAAATTTGAAGTTCCAAAAGAACTTTCTAAAGTCAGCATGGTTAATACGAGTTTGAAGAAACTTAAATACCATCTTGCTAGTTTTGACATAGTTTTCAAAGAAAGAACCACACCTACAGCCATCACTGAGGGCTCATGGGGGTTCGAACATACAAAAGCTTATTTTAGGGATGAAATAATTCCATTTGTAAAAGCTCTGAATGACTTATTTAATACATTCAATCAATATTTGATTGATGAACTTTCTGAAGCCCAAAAAGTCTTCCATAAAATGGAACAGGCTGTGGAACAACATCGTTTAGAGTCAAAAACATTTGAAAATGAAATTGAATCAAGTTTTGAACGAAAATGAATGACTCTTGGAACAAGTTATTAGCAAAGATATCGTTAACACTATTGTGAATTATTTTGTGGATATTGCTTCTGTGAATGTGCATGAATGTGAAAAGTGTCTCAAACTTGAGACTAAGCTTCTCAACAAAAAGGATTTCATTGAAAAAGAGATTTATGACAAATTGTTCAAAAGTTTTACCAATCTTGAAAAATATTGCATCTCTTTAGAAGTTGATACTCAACATAATCAGGAAATTTTTCAAAGGGACAATTCTGTTTCAAATCAAAGTGCCCCAAATTTTGATCAATTGTTTGAATTAAATGAATTGAAAGCTCGGTCTCAAGAGAAAGACACGGTCATAAAGAATTTAAAAGAGAGAATTAAATCTCTAAGTGGAAAAATAAACGAGGATAAGATTAAAAAGGACTTAGAGGAGATTGAAACAATTAATATTGAATTGGATCATAGGGTGTCAAAGCTTATTGCTAAGAATGAGCATTTGAAACGGGCCTATAAGCAACTTTATGACTCGATTAAACCAGCACGTATTCGATCAAAAGAACAATGTGATGATTTAATTAATTAAGTCAATCTAAAGTCTGTGGAAATCTCTGATTTAAATGCTAGTCTTCAGGAAAAAGTTTTGGAAATTACAGCTCATAAGGATGACTTAAGGAAACTTAAAGGAAAATCTCTAGTTGATAATGCTGTTATGAAACATACTATTGATCCAGAGATGCTTAAGATTGATGTGGAACCAATAACCCCTAAATTGTTGAATAAAAAAACATCTTACTCTGCTTCTATTAAGCACACTCAAGAAGAAGCTATAGTTCTTAGGGATCTAGTTGAACATGTTAAATCAAAATATCCACTAGATCATTCCTTAGAATCTGCCTGTAGGTATGCTAAACTAATTCAGGAGTTGCTTACACACATCAGTAAAACTTGCCCAAGTGTTAACAATACTGATGGAAAATTAGTGGCTGTGACCCCAAAGAACAAATATAAAAGAGTTAGATTTACTGAGCCCGTCACATCCTCAGGAAACACAATCACAAAAACATCCCTTACATCAAACCTAGTTTCTAACAAACCTATGTTGTCTTCTACAGGAGTAAAATCGTCTACTAGTGCTAGAGGATCACAACCTTCAGGCAATACAAAGAAAGATAAGATCAAGTAGTTCTCAGAAGAATAAAGTAGAAGCCCACCCTAGGAAAGTTGAATTTAGTTTGAAAAATAAAGACTGTGTTGTTAAACCTAAAGGAACTGCTCATATGCAGCATTCCAAATGTGTTAAGTGTAATGGTTGCATGCTTTCTGATAATCATGATTTGTGTGTTCTTGATTTTATCAATAATGTGAATGCTCGTAATAAATCTAAATATGTTAAGCAAAGTTCAAAGAGAAAAGTTTGGAAACCAACAGGAAAGGTGTTTACAAATATTGGATACATCTGGAGACCTATTGGTCGGACCTTCACTATAGTAGGAAATGCGTGCTCTTTAACTAGGATTACCACAACTACTGAAGTACCCCTTAGGAAACCAACTGCTCTAGAAAATGAAACACCTAAGCCTATTATAACATTGGTTTACTTAAGGAAACCTAGGAAATATAAAACTAATGTTCCTGTTAGCAAATATAAGGTTCTTAAATCTGTATCTGCTAACAAAAAGAAACCCAGTCAATCTTGGGGATCCATAGTTTTCGATGTTCTATCTTCCTCTCTTGATGACTGCAGGTCGTCCAAATTGTTCTCTGGTATTTAGACTCCGGTTGCTCCAAGCATATGACCGGAGATCGCTCTCAGCTCACCAATTTCATCAATATATTTTTGGGTACAGTCAAATTCGGAAATGATCACGTGGAAAAGATATTGGGATATGGTGATTATCAGATTGGGAATGTTACGATCTCAAGGGTTTACTATGTGGAAGGACTTGGACACAACTTATTCTCTGTTGGGCAATTTTGTGATTCGAACCTTGAAGTTGTTTTTCGTCAACACACATGCTTTAGATGTCATTTGTTTCAAACTTTAGAGACTTATTTAAAATATGAGACCTAGTGAGTATAGGCTTTAAACGACATTCGATCAATATTGCCAACACCTCATAGTTGTAAAAGACTTAGGATTGTTTAGAAATAATCAACTAGTTTTAAAAGCCTTGAAGTTGAATCTCACGGAATATATTTAAGCTTATTAATTCTTCAAACATGATCTTGATTATGTGTACGTATAAGGTTTTGCTGATTCTGAGGTGTCGAAGCCAATAAGGGGGAAGGAGTAGATGTATACATGATAGAGTTCATGGCCTTCTTTTAAGCTTGTATTCATGGTTAGCTTCTTTTGATTTTAGGCCTTCTTTGTTTCTTTTGGGTACACTATTTCAACCTCATGGGGAAAGAGACATCTCATCATCATTTAGTATGCATCATTTGAGTTCCCAAGGGGAATTGTTAGGAGTATAATTATTTAAAATGTGAGAAGAGCTCTGTCTGATTCAATTAATGTTTTACCCGACTGGTTAATCTCTAAGCTTATTCTTAAAATAAGTAGAAATATTTGATAAAAGACGTACACATAGGGATTTAATTGTCTACATCCAGGACTTAGTTGACTTTGGTGTTTCAATTTATATCATAACTATCCTAAAGAGAGAAATGCGCTCATCCGGGACTTAGTTGACTTTGGTGTTTCAATTTATATCATCTATATCATATAAGGAGAAATGTGGACATCCGAGACTTAATTGACTTTGGTGTTACGATTTTGAATTAATTGTGTACTTCAGATATTTAGGCTTTTTACATCAAGACTTCTTATTGCGGAGTGCAAGAAAGTTTTGAATCTACTCAAGAAAGGATTTATATTTAAGGGGAAGCTAAGACAACATCAACACAGACATCACCAACCACACAAGCTAAGACAACATCATACTCGAAGTTTGAAGCAAAGACTTTTGTAACTTGGAAAGAAAGTTGAAACAATACCGAAGAGTGCTTGCGTACCAGATGAATCATTGAGACAATTCATGTAGATTTTGATGAGCTGACTACAATGGCTTCTGAACACAGCAGTTCAGGACCCGCACTTTATGAAATGACTCATGCAACAATCAGTTCAGGACTCGTGCCAAACCCCTCCTGTCAAACTCTATTTGTACTCACCTCAAGAAGTGATTGGTGATCATTTATTTCAACCGCTGTTTGATGAATTACTCACTCCTTCACCCAGTGTTGATTACCCAAGCCCTGAAGTCGTTTCTCAAATTCATGAAGTAGTAGCTCCAGTTCCTGTTGTATCAACCGGTTTACCTTCTTCAACAAATGTTGACCAAGATGCACCATCACCAAGTGACTCTCAAACAACACCCGAAACTCAACCTCCCGTCATTCCTAACGATGTTGAAGAAGATTATCTGATAATTGAAGTTGGCACATATGGGTAATGAACCGTACTTGGTATCTCCAATTCCAGAAATTCATTCTGATCAATCTTCATCATCGGATTTTATTCATACAATTATGCATCCTGATCACCAAATTTCTGAACACAATAGCAAATAAACTAAGGATCACCCACTTGAAAATATAATCGGTGAACTCGCTAGACCAGTTTCCACAAGGCTGCAATTACATGAGCAAGCTCTTTTCTGTTATTACGATGCTTTTCTCACTGCTGTTGAACCTAAGACGTATAAAGATGATTTGACTCAATCCTGTTGGATCGAAGCAATGTAAGAAGAACTCAATGAGTTCAAACGCCTTGGAGTATAGGAGCTCGTACCCCGACCAGATAAAGTTATGGTTATTACTTTGAAGTGGATCTACAAAAGTGAACCTAGAGAACGACTAGGGAGGTAATCTAAAGAACAAAGCTCGGTTTAAGTGCTCGTGGTTACCAGTCAAGAAGAGGGAATTGATTTGAAGAGTATTTTGCTCCGGTTGCAAGATTAGAGGCTATAAGGATTTTTCTCGCGTTTGCCGCTCACATGAACATGGTCGTCTACCAAATGGATGTGAAGACTGCGTTTCTGAATGGTAATCTGCGGGAAGAGGTTTATGTTAGCCAGCCAGACGGGTTTATGGATCCAGATAACCCCAATCACGTGTACAAGCTAAAGAAAGATCTTTATAAGGTTGAAACAACTCCACGCTCTGGTATGACATGTTGTCTTCCATTCCTGATATCCAAGACTTCTCAAAGTCTCAGTAGATGCTACTCTATTTCATTCTTAGGGAAATCAAGAATTACTTCAGGTACAAAATAAATGTCCTGATGATAATTATCTTTGCTGCATCTACACCGTGAACATGAGCTGACCTATTACTAAAATCATGTGTTCAAAATTTAAGACGTCAATGATTGGCAAAATCTCATTTTTCTTAGGTTATAGATCGACGATTAATGAATTTTTGGGGTAGCTTAAAACTCTCGATGTGTCACAAACCACTTAGCAAGTGACACTTCAATGATTTTTCAAATAAATTTTCTTATTCAATCGGTGAAGACAGTAACTCACTGGTTCAACATATCGTGCTGTCCTGCTTTGAGAACGTTCCAGTAATGAGAACATGCTGAGTTATGATGAATCTAATACATAAGTATAAGCAAAGATTCTATACTGTCAGCGGAAATCCTGTCAAGGATAGATCTTTCTTAAATTGAATCAAGCCTGATCAAAGGTCGATCCCTCGTGATTCGATGTGAGGTACTCCAACCAAACAAACGGGCGAATGACAAGCCATGTTGTCCCCTCGTTTTATTTCAGGAATATATAAAGATGGACATGGAGGTACCTGATCCCAGCTGACTCACAAATTCATAGCCACATGCTCATACCCGATCGACAAATATAAAGACATCATGAAAGCTCAAGTACATGTTTCAAGACTTCCGCTACTCTGATACCGAACGTCCTTCTCAAAGCGACGAAGTGTTAAAGTTAAAGAACTTCGAGAAAGATGCATAATTACAGCTTTTAAGTTATCAAATCAAGAATGGTATGAGCATGTCGGTCCAAAAGTCACAAGTTCACAAGATGGCTAAGTTTACAAGATGGCGAAACGAGATTATGCTTGGTTGATGATCTCAAGTTTCTCAAGATCACATTTTTTACAAACAAGTTAAGATAAAGGAACAAGCTCGAGCCTAAAGTCAAAGATCACTACAACAATTCACAAGTTAAAGATTGAAGTTAAAGACTACGAGATCTAGACTAAAGTCAAAGCATAGTATGCTAAGTTTAAATTTTTGAAAATTGGAGTGACCTCCCTTAGGGGGAGATTGTTAGGAACAAGAAAAGTCTCGGTCACTTCCAATATTAACTAGTCAAATCATGTAGTTAGTCAATGTTTTGTTTATAAGCTAATATGGCCCAAAGGCCCATGGAAAGCCTTAAAAGGCCCATGGCCGGCCACATTTGGAGTATAAATACCCTCTTCATGCCTTGGAGAGGGTGTTGGTTGGTTGTATTCTCATTTTCACCTTAATGCATTTCATGTTCTTTACTTTCTCTCACTAGAAAATACATCCTTCCTTCCACTCTTTCTCTCTCTAGTTCTTACTTGAATATTAAAAGATTACTTGTATTGCTATTATTTCCGATAGCAACCCGGTCATCATCTTAAAGGCAAGTATTTCAAAAAGAAAACTTGACCTCTCAACGGGAATTTATTCTCGGGCATGGTCTACTTTACGACCATGCAAAGGCTTGTGATTACTTTGCATCACAACCCACGCTTTCTTTATCCATAAGTGTACGTGCCAGTGCGCTTATGTGTCAAAATAAGAGAAATCTTATTTTTCATGGTGTTGATTTTTCAAAAATACAATAATCATCTCAGTAATTCATCAAAAAATGATTTTTTAAGGCATTTGACCACTCAAATAACGTCTACAGCTCTTTAAATAGAAAACGGGTCATTGTTTGAGGGGGAGAAAATGTCAAATTTCTTCTTCAAAAAGTCATCAAGGATTAAATGTAAAAGGTTTTAAACAATAACGGGTTAACAATTAAAGGGGAGTTAATTAAGTTTAGCTTATTTGTGCCTTAAATGTTATGTGTTTATGCCTTTAGGGAATGAATAGCGATAATAAGTTGCTAAGCATTATAGTAGAAAACTTTAGGGACTATTTGTGCCTTTAGGTAAACTAGATCATGCCTTAGTAAACTTATTAAGGAAATTAGAAAGCACATAAGACTCTAGGGAGCATTTATGCCAAAATACACCCTCTCCCTCGTCACTACACACACAACTTTTATAAAAAAAATTCCTCCACCCTTATAAAATTGTCACCATTAAGAACTCAAGATTCAATCCATTTCAAGCTATAAGGTAAATCACAAACATGTTCCTTATCATCTAAACATCATATCTACAAAAAGGTTTAGGTTGTAACTCTATTTTTAGCTCGATTGCCCTAGAAATTGGTTTAGGGTTCACGAAAATCAAAAGATGACCAATTCTAAAATTGAATGAGGGGTTTTGATGCTTGAAGTATATAGACTACTCGCCCATAGCAGTTTATCATGGGTTGAATGTTCAAATGGGTTTTGAATGATTCTTGGGTGCGAAAATTTGGGTCTTTGGGAAAGACTTGAAAAATGTGATGGGTTTATGCGTTATATGTGTTTGTTTGCCTATTTAAATGCATTTATGTGTGAAAATCCAAGTCTTGTATGTAGAATTGGTGTTCTTGATTCAAACGAGTGATTCCATACTTGTTTTGCTTATAATGAAAATTTTGTGGATGTTTCATGTTATTATTGCAAGGATATATTCATATATGCTTTGTCTACATGTTTGTATTGTATAAGTGCCTAAAATGAAGGTTTGTGAAAATCAAAATCTATAGACAGCGATTTAAACCTAGAACTATAGACGGCGATTTATACTCACCTTCATAGACGGTGATTTATACAACATTCTCTTGACGGCGATTTATACCTAGACTCTAGACGGCGATTTATACCTAAACTCTAGACGGCGAGTTATACCTAAGTTATAGACGGCGATTTATACCTAAGTCTTAGACGGTGATTTATACCTAAGATTGTAGACGACGATTTATACATGTGAGTATAGACGGCGATTTATACATAAAGGTTAGACGGCAATTTATACACTAAATATTAGACGGCGATTTATATATAAAGGATAGACATCGATTTATACCTGTGTAAGGCGGCGATTTATACATGAGTTATGAAAATTGATTTTTTTTCTAAATGCTTTAACTTGATAACTCATTTTAGGTTAAATCTTACTTGTTTCTCATGTGAATTGCTTAATTGACTGTGTTTGACCTATAGTTAGTTTGTTGACTTTTAAGTTGACCTTCTGATTAGTGTCTTTTGTCCTGTACTTTGATTGAATGCCTGATAATATGTGGTTAAATCTGCCTAGTTAATGTCTATGAATTACTTTACATATGAACTGTATTGGTACATTCTTAGCAGAAACATAGATCCTATTGCAACTCAACAAGCTAATCTCGACAATGCTTTGGTCCCATCTGAGAAAAGACTAAAGATTAAAAGATGCAATGCTAGAATTGCGTTAAGCAAGTGACTCGCTTCTTCTCACCCCCTTTTTAGCTTGTACCAATAAATATAAGTACACAACAAGGATCAGAATCCGCGAGACCAATTAAACCGGAAGCAGTATAGGATGTCTCCGGGTCGTTATGTCCCAACGAGGCTTGAATGGAAAATCGAAAGACGAATTGGTAATTGATGTTTGAATGACAAAGATTT
>BQNB010212145.1:0-10150 GCA_026074375.1 Tanacetum coccineum
ATGATCTGGTCTTTAGGATGATCCTTGTCAATTCTGGTTATAGGAATAGGACTGACATTCATGGTTGTTTCCAAGTTGTTTAGGTCGGCTGCTGCACCCACATCTTCATCATCAAAAGCATTACCAAAAATTCCAGTATCATTAATTGAAAACATATTTAGAACATCTGGAAGAGTAAATGCATTTTTGAAAGGAGAAAATTGTTCAAATAGATGTTCCTTGGAAGTGCTAGCAGCATTAACCGGTGATGATGGAGCATCATTAGTAAAAGATGGTCCAGCAGTACTGACAGGTGTACTAACAGTATTAATACTACTAGTGTTGTTAGGATGTACAATTTGCTTTTCTTGATGAAGTAGCCTTTCAAACTCACTTCTTGTGGCTTGATCATCCTCCCCATCTTTATCTGAAGCTCCATTTACATCCAATTTTGTAGGCTTTATTCCAGAATCTTCTTCACTATCCTTAGGACCTTAAGAGATTAATGGATCAGTTATGCAGAAAGGTATCAAGATGTATTCTTGTTCAGGTTTTATCTTCTTCTCAGTTTGACCTGCAATAATGTTATCTCTAGTTCCTGCAATACCATTAGTTTGATTTCCTGCAACAACTGGCACATAATTCATAGATAGTGTCAAAGAATCAACATTAAAAATCCAGTCTGGTCCATTTCCTGTCACATTAGGTGTATTTTCAAGAAATCTAATGTTTAAGGTCTCTTCAACAATCCTAGTCCTCTTGTTAAATACTCTTATAGCCTTGCTAACCACATAGTACCCAACAAAAAATCCCTCATGGACTTTTCCATCAAACTTGCCTAGATAATCCCTGGTATTTAAGATGGTAACATGACACCCAAAAGGTTTCATGAAGTCTATCAATGGGGTTCTTCCACGAATAAGTTCATAAGGTGTCTTGTTATGAGACTTAATGACTAAGACCCAATTTAGCATATAGCAAACAGTACTAACTGCTTCAGCCGAAAAGGTGGTTGGCAACTTAGAGTCAACTAACATAGTTCTTGCAGCCTCTATCAGTGTTCTATTCCTCCTCTCAGCAACACCATTATGCTGAGGAGTCCTAGCAACACTGAATTCCCTCTTAATACCCTTTATTTCATAGAACTGATTTATTACACTATTTTTAAACTCAGTTCCATTGTCACTTCTGATAACTTTTACTTTGTAGTCTAGTTGATTTTCTATTTCAGTTATGAAGGTCTTTAATATCCCACTAGTTTCATTCTTAGTGGCAAAAAAGAATACCCAAGAAAATCTACTAAAGTCATCAGTGACAACTAGGCAGTAAGAATTTTTCATTAAATTCTTAACATTTTTAGGGCCAAATAGATCCATGTGAAGCATATGTAAGGGTTTGCTGATTGAGTTCACAAGTTTGGCCTTACAGGAGGCTTTGTGTTGCTTTCCTTTCTGACAAGCAACACAAGAATTGTCATTTTTAAAAATCTTTAAAGGCAAACCTCTAACAAGGTTTCCCCTCACAAGTTTGTTTATGTTTTTAAAGTTTATGTGCCCAAGCCTCTTGTGCCATAAATTATATTCATCAATTGTGGCCTTAGCAAAGAGGCAAGTTAAACCTTTAGTGGGAACAACACTCTTTAGATCAACACTGTAAATGTTATCCTTTTTTGGAACTCTCAGCAAGACTTGACTTTCATCAAATAGCTTAAAGTTAGAAGATAAGACTAGACATTCAGTGTCTGTAAAAAGAATATTGTTCTTTTTGTTACAAATTTGTAACACACTGAACAGGTTATACTTAAGCTCCTTACAAAAATACACATTATCAAAATCCAATGTTCCTGTTTTGATTTTACCTTTTCCAAAAATTCTACCTTTACCATCTACAAAGGAAACAAAACCACCATTATAATCTTCATATTCAGTAAGATAGCATTTGTTTCCAGTCATGTGCCTAGAGCAACCACTGTCAATAACTTCTTTTTCCTTGTACTCCTTCTGCTGTGAGTTTCCCTGCACATAAAATAAGAGAATTAGACTCTTTTGGGGATCCAAACCATTATAGACTTGGATCTGCCTCGTGCATCAATGTAAGAATATTTCTTGAAAGTATTTGATGCACTACTGTTTTTGGCTTTCTAAACCCAGCATGCTGAGGCCTTAACAACATTAGCCCTTTTTCCCTTGTTTTCACTTACTACTGCTCTATCCCTAGCAGTAGTATCTTTTACCCTGGCAGTATTAACCTTTTTATTGAAAATACTGTTCTTGTTTGCTGAATACTTGTTAAACGGCCTTGTGACTTGTGAATATCCCCTTTTGTAAGCATTTGTTATTGATCTAGGATGATTCACAGTTAGTTTTGAGTCAGCATTATTAACTAACCTGACAGCAGTATTAACACTTGCACCAGCAGTATTAATTTTTCCAGACCTAGTTAGTACTGCTTGTGTAACATCCGAGAATTTTTGGAATTTTAAAGGACTATTTTAATCTTTGATTTTTCGAGTCTGACTTGACTTTTTGACATTTGGTCTTTTATTGTCACATAAAACGATTACCGCGTAACTGGTAAATTTTTCGGAACATATTTCAATAATAAATCATATTTATTATTACACACCTCGAGTACAAAGTTAATTTTAACTTATTTGATTCGAAAACGAAAAATATATATATTAATTCATAATTGAATTGTTAAAAACGAACCATTAAATCACGTTTACTATCATCATCAAAATTCCAATCCTCAATGACTGGAGGTCTAAAGCTGTTCTTCTTAATAGTTTTAGGTTCTACTGCATCACCATTATTTTTACATCAGAAGACTCATGATTTGACTCCAACTTTTTCTTAACATTACAGGTTAACATTAGTAATAACATCCATATTTCTCACTTTTAACTAATTCATCCTAAAATTTAAACAAGTTGAAGGAATAAAGTTCCCTATATAATGTAAGGGGTGGCATGATATCCCTTATCAGATTTAAACTTATTATACTCCTGATTTTCTAACATCTCAGATGAATTCACAAAGCTTTCTACTGTAGGAAAAGCTGCAGTAGAAGAAGCTGCATTATATCATAGTCTAGTTTTAAACTTGTCAATAACTTTACTTTCCAGCAAATTATTCAAAGATTTAGATGAATTTTGAAACTTCTCTAATGTTAGTTTTAACTCATCTCTCTCTTTTTCTGCTTTTTCCAATTTCTTTTTGTTTTCAACTAAAGCATTATCTCTTAGTTTAACTTCAAGATTTAAAACATTAATGCTCTCTTCAAACACAACCTCATTTTTCTTATAGTGAGCTAGTCTAGCTTCTACTGATTCTAAACCTGCTTTATAAGACACTATCATATTGTAAATTAAATTGAGACTTTTTGTAATCTGAAGACAAACTATCATATTGTTCTTTAAGAGTAGCATAAGCTTCTACACATGATTTAGAACAAAAATCTACCTCAGAATCTGAACTGGAAGAACTTCCTGAAGATGAATGTGCCATTAATGTAAAGTTTGTAGGATGCTCTTCCTCAGCTTGGTAGCTCCAGTCATACCCTCTAATTCTATCTTGAGCAACAAAGGCATTTTCAGTGGGAGTTTCCACTGTCACAGTTCTTCTATTAAAAAGGAAACAAATCCACCATCTTAATATTCATACTTAGTAAGATAGCATTTGTTTCCTGTCAAGTGACTTGAGTAACCACTATCAATGACTCCTTTTTCCCTGTACTCTTTCTGCTGTGGGTTACCCTGCACATAAAATAAGAGAATTAGACTCTTTTGGGGATCCAATCCATTATAGACTTGGATCCTCTCGTGCATTATAGACTTGGACCTTTAACAAATTTGTTCTAGATCTTCTTGTGACATTTGAGGAGAAGTGGGCTGACTAGCTAGGAAAGCACAGATCACAACATCACTAAGGTTATCTCCTGATGTAGGATTACTTTGAGTATGAGTAGCACTAACTCCATAAGCAGTGTTATCCGCTTCATTTGTGCTACTATTGCTGTTAGTGCTGTTGGAGGACACAAAAGCCACATTTTGTGGATTTTGACTTGTACTTGATGATCCTGAGATTTCAGGTTTATATATCTTCAAGTTGTTGTATAAGTCATAAAAAATGATGGTCTCTATCTCCTGTTTGTTCCTCCAGATCAAAGCATAAGTCTTCCATTCAGATGGAAGACTTCTCAACAGTTTTAAGTTCATGTCTTCTTGTGTAATAACTTCGCCTTGAATCTCCAACTGATATTACCTCTTATTCATACTAATAATAAACTATAAACTAACTAATAAGCTAACTACTATACATACGCTTTGTTTGTGTGTCTTCTTGTATCTAGCGCTGTGTATTATGAAGTAGCACCCCAAGTGGTATTCCGATGCGTTGTGATTTTTGGGGGTGTTACAGCTTGTGGAACAAATTTTCAATTAGGGTGAGGGTGCGTTATTTTATTAGAAAAGTTCTTGTGATTCACCCTACTTGAGTTGTTCTACACTGGCCTTATAACCTGTTAGCCTTAAAATATGGTGACATATCAGGAATTACAATAGTTTAGTTATAGTGTGATGCATAGGGACTAATAATGACAAGTTACAATAGTTAGGTGTCACTAGGACTATAAATACCCCCTCCATACTTCCATGGAGGGGTGAGAAGTTCACATTTGTAAAGTGTGAGTGTATGTGTCTTCTCTTTTTTCTCTCAAGCACACATACAACTTCCCATCTTTTTTCCTTTCTCTATAATAAACATGGCTCAATTTCTCTTTCACTTTACCATGCCTCCGGATCCGTTGTTATATTAGTGAATCTTACTGTTAACAATTGGCATCAGAGCCTAGGAGCATATGGTGTTCATGGTTTGCAGATTTGGAGGTGTTCGTGGTGTTTTTTTGGGTAAAACTCCAACCGAACGCACCATTACTTTTTTTTATCAAAACGTGGGTTTTTCGATGATCAACTTGTACTTTTGTTAGTATTATATGTATTAGCAACTTATTGGGGTATCAAAACATGTTTTTGGATCAAAAATTTCTAGGTTTTTGAAGAATATTTGAAGGCAGCGAAACATGTGATACAGGAAGCGAAATGTGTTTTGAAGACAGCAAAACATATTTGAAGGGAGCGAAATGTGTTCTGGAATGGAGCGAAATATGTATTTTGGAGTGAAATATGTATTATTAAGTGAAATATGCAGGTCAAGTCACATTTCGAGTGAAATATGTAATATTTATAAAACAAAATGCTGCCAAAATTTCTTCAAGCGAAACATGTTGGAAGAGTTCAAGCGAAATGTGCAATTTCCTGTCAAGCGAAATGTGCAAATTTTTCTTAAGAAAAACATGTTTCTTAAACCAAGCGAAATGTGTAATTTCCTTAAACCAAGCGAAATGTGTAGAGTTCAAGAGAAATATGCAGTTCTGTTTCTCAATCAAAATATGTTGAAATGTGCCAAGCGAAGCATGACACTGTTTAAGGAAATTTTATGTTTTGAATACCTAATTTCCCGAAAAATAAGTCTATCCGCGAATGAAGGTTGGCATGTGACCGACTTTGGGCATGTGACTTTAATTATGTGGAATATGCATCATCAAGAGCAAATCCAAAACATAAACACCAAAGCAAACACAACACTTAATGACAAAACGATCCTGAAAAGATTCACTTAAACGACAAAAATGCTAATATAGGATACGATGATAAGTGACTACGAAGTTGAGTTTGGTATCCCCTATTTGAGATTGAATGTGTTTTCATAAGGCAATCTACTTATATCATCCCGAACCGAACTTCCTTCTATTTTGCAACCCCCCTTTCTTTTAACACTAATCAATGATTGATGTAACTTGCATGAACCTAATAACAATCTTATAATTAAGACTTGAAATTACAAGTTTACCCAGAAGTCCAGGGTGGGTTGGTTTCAGACCTGGTAACTATCACTTAAGGAGTTACATTATATACTCATGTACACACGCAGAAGACGATTGTGGATATTTTTCAAGAGGAGGTTTTTGTACCTTCATATACATTTCTGGTTGTTAAGAGACTTATAGGATTTATTCTTGAGCACCGATTCTCAATCAATAACAGTTGGCAAGCTTAAGTAACAAAATTGGGAGAGTATACTTCATTTACAAGTTTGGTAATATTCTGCGTTTACTTCACACCAAGGATGATCACAAACAATAGGCCGACAGAATACAAGGATGGTAAGTTAAGCCAGAGATAATAAAAGGTTGAGATGTAATCAGCAAAATTCCTCACAAGATATTTATTGTCCTATAGCAAGACAAAGGTACTACATAACAACCGCTAGCAAAAATTTCAAAGTTCTTCAACAACATTCATATACAAGATCTTGATTATACCAAGTTTTCTTCATTCTTGCTTCATATCTCTACGTTTTCAGCAGACAAGAGGCAATGCATTTGTTTAGGGAATTCCAGATTGTATTCAAGACAAGAACTTCTCGAGATAAGTGCGTACAAACAATGATGCTCTAATTCGCACCATCATGGGGGAAAATGGTTAACATCCGTACCTATTGACTTTATGTTACCATGTCAACTTCCAGGGGGAAGTAGTGTATACTACTTTACTTAGCAATAGGTTATTATGAAGAATAATGGCAGATGTGAGAAGCAATTTGATCTGATTTCTCGCATGCACCCCAGCACGAATATTCACCAATCCAAAAGAACAAGATTAGTGGTCGTTGGTGTGGTTAAGACTTCTATAAATTCCACTGTGTACTTCAATGACAAGTAGAAGATTGTTTAAGCTACAACAAAGTTTCAGGATCTACTCAAGATAGGGATGTTGGTTTGGGGGAAGCTGATTCAAAAACTTTGCTAAAAAGGAGTCTATGAAGAAAGCTTTTTAATACATGATGCATGATTGGGGGGAAGTTTAAATCCACCTCGAGCATACTCCATGAATCATGTAACAAGTAAAGACACTAAAGCTCCAAGGCGGAGTACAAGTTTCAAGATAAGGAGAACTCGGGAAGACATCTTCAGCTTTGGAAGAGCGCATTAGGAAGACTTATTTGATATGTTATTTGTACATGATAGGAACATTGTAAGTATTCTGTATGTCCACATAATTGGGGGAAGATTGTTAAGCCTTAAAAAATGGTGAACAATATTCTAGAATTACAATAGTTTAGTTATAGTGTGACACGTAGGGACTAATAATGACAAGTTACAATAGTTAGGTGTCACTAGGACTGAAAATACCCCCTCTATACTTCCATGGAGGGGTGAGGATAAACATTTATCTCATAAGTGTGTGTTGTTTCTCTCTCTAGAAAACACACACACTCTTTCCTTTCTCTCTCTAATAAAATGGCTTACTTTCATTTCTATCCTCCCTGACCTCCGGATCGTCTTATGTTAGTGAAATCTTATTGTTAACATAACCTTTTTATCACACACATAATGAAGATGCTCAAAACTACCACAAAAAAAACAAACTTTATTAATCATTTTAAAGTCACTTCCTAGTTTTTGGGACATAAGATTTTTCCAGTTTCTTTGGTTCCCTCTAGGATAGTGTTTGTTTTGTTTAGGTGTTTCTACCTTCGCTACTGTTTCCCTAGCAAACTTAACAAATTTTATCTTTTCAGTGCTAGGTCTAACAGTTTTATCTTCAACATTAGGTATAAATTCTACCTCACTATCATCATCAAAATTCCAATCCTCAATGACTGGAGGTCTAAAGCTGTTCTTCCTGACAGTTTTAGGTTCTACTGCATCACCATTATTTTTTACATCAGTAGACTCATGATTTGACACAACTTTCTTAACATTACCAGGTGTAACAATAGTAGTAACATCCATATTCTCACTTTCCACTATTTCATCTATAAATGTTAGATTAGATTTGAAGGGAATGAAGTTCCCTGTATAAGGTAGGGGAACTGCATGATATCCCTTATCAAATTTGGATTTATTATACTCCTGTTTTTTTAACATCTCAGATGAATTCACAAAGCTTTCTACTGCAGGAGAAGCTGTAGTAGAAGAAGCTGTATTATATCCTAGTCCAGTTTTAAACTTGGCACATACTTGACTTTCCAGCAAATTGTTCAAAGATTTAGATGAATTTTGAAACTTCTCTAATGTTAGTTTTAACTCATCTCTCTCTTTTTCTACCTTTTCCAATTTCTTTTTGTTTTCAACTAAAGCATTATCTTTTAGTTTAACTTCAAGATTTAAAACATTAATGCTCTCTTCAAACACATCCTCATTTTTCTTATAGTGAGCTAGTATGGATTATACTGATTCTAAACCTGCTTTATAAGATACTAAATTAATTTAAGACTTTTTGTAATCTGAAGACAAACTATCATATTGTTCTTTGAGAGTAGCATAAGCTTTTACACATGATTTGGAACAAATCTACCTCAGAAATCTAAACTGGAAGAACTACCTGATAGATGTATTGGCACATTACTGTAAAGTTTTAAGAATGCACTTCTTCAGCTTGGTATGCTCCAATCATGATACCCTACCAATTCCTATCTTGAGCATACCGAAGGCATTTCTTTAGTGGAGTTTTCCACCGTCCATAGTTCATTCTATAATTCTTCTCTTCCTTGTTTTCTCCTGATTTCTATGAGCCTACATCTCCTTGCAAAGTGACCATTTTTTATTAAAATTTGTAGCAACTCAACTAATAGTCCCGTCAAATCCAACTCTTTGACCATTTACATCTAACTTCCTGCTTGTCCTTTGGATGAATCTCAAATGTCAGCATGGCCATTTCCCATTGTAAATCCATTTTCTAGGTCCATCAGATTAATTGTTCTAGATCCTCTCGCAAGTTGAGGAGAATAGTGGGCATGACTAGCTAGGAAACACAAATCAACAACATCACTAAGGTTATCTCCAGAATGTAAGGATTACTTTGAGTATGACATCACTAACCCATAATCAGTGTTATACTGCCTTCATATAGGTTGTTGTTAGCTTTGTTGTTGCTGTTGCTATTACTATTACTGTTGATGTTAGTGCTGTTGGAGGACACAAAAGCCACATTTTGTGAATTTTGGCTTGTGTTTGTTGATCCTATAAGTTCAGGTTCATAAATCTTTAAGTTGTTGTACAATGTTAGAAATACAGAAAAGTATCGGTCACTTCCAATATATGTAGTCATAGCTCGTAGTAACTAGTAATGTTATGTTAGTAAGCTAACTGGGCCAAAGTTACAATGTAAGCCCATAACACAAGCCCATGGCCGGTTATGCTAGGGATATATAAACCCTCTCCACACATGGAGAGGGTGTTGGTTGTTCATTTGTTACATTTCACTTAAGCTAATATCATCATTTTTCTTTCTCTCTCTAAGTGTTTATCCAACCACCTCTCTCTCTCTCTAAAACTAAGTGAATCAATCCATAATTGTGTTAAGATTATTCTACAATTGGTATTAAGAACCATGGGGTGTTTGTGTAGGTTTTGTGTGCGTTTATCTACTCGTTTTACTAGTGTTTTTGGTTCGAATCCATTCAAAAAGTTTTCACTTTTTAGGGTTTAAACCATAAAGATCTTAACTTTCTTTCTTAGTTATCTTAGTATAGACTAGAAGTGCAATAAAATCTTTCAAAAACATCATCTTTTTGAGTCTTTTTGGTTAAAAAGTAGGTTTTGTACCAAGAATCTTGATTTTAATTTTTTCATGTCAAAAACGTTAAAGTTTGTGTTTTTAAGGTTCTAATAGTCTTAGATAGTTAAGAAGTACAAGAAAAATTAGGTAAAAACGTCAAAACGTGAGTCTTTTTAAGATTTTTGAGTTTCATAGTGTATTGGGCGATCTATACGTGTCTATAGGTGATCTATACGTGTTAAATTGCTTAGGCGACCTATACATCATTTCCTATAGGCGATCTATACTTGTTCACTTGGTCAGGCGATCTATACCATTCCTTCAGACGATCTATACCTCAATTTCAACAGGCGATTTATACATGTTATTTTGCAAAGGCGATTTATACCTATAATTTTGCAAAGGCGATTTATACCTGTGATTTTGCAAAGGCGATTTATACCTGTGATTTTGCAAAGGCGATTTATACCTTTGAGTTTCTACAGGCGATTTATACCTTAGTTTTTCAAACAGGCGATTTATACCATAATTTCACAAAGGCGATTT
>BQNB010212146.1:0-10150 GCA_026074375.1 Tanacetum coccineum
TACAATTTAATCATAGCTACAAATCCAACCCATGAAAGAAATAATCACAGTGATCATCAATATGCGGAAAAAATTTGTATATATTAGCCTAAACCTCAACCTAAAACTCAACCCTCCCTACGCTCATAATAAACCTATTCATAAAACCAGACCAAAATCTAGTATATCGTCTGCCTTCAACCACTGATCCGCTAAAATCGTGTATTATAACTTAGATCAAAGTCTTCATAGGCCCATATCCGTTATGATGCGACTTCTGCCATTTCCACGCAACCTGTAAACTCTTTTCTAGATCAGTAAACTGTGCTGACCAGTTGAGTTCACGAAGTATCTTTGACGGGTCACTGAACACCTCAGCATAGTCGCCAGGTCTACGTGGCAAGTACTCTACTTTAATTGATACACCTGTTGCTTTCTTACAGGCTTCCACAAACTCTTTAACTGATCTACCTGTCAAACAGAAAATGGATCATCACGATGAAAAAAGATATGTATGATCAATCAGTGGAAGTGGCAATACGGGAGCGAGTCGGCAAAAAGTCAAAACAGGTTCAAGTTATTTTCAAAGTATCTAAGGGTCGGGTTGGGCCAGCCTGGAAACAATTTTCTTATAAAACAGAACCCAACTTGACCCGTTTATAGGTATATGGGTCAAAATTGGCACCTCTAAATGTATCAGGCTTACTTTCTACATCGAGCTAAGATACATACCTTTGCCAGTACCAACGTTGTAAATTCCAACATGACCAGGTTTTGCATTCTCAAGGGCTTTTACATGAGCATCAACTAGATCAGTAACATCAATGTAGTCCCGTATGCAAGTTCCATAACCTAAATCACACAGATTCTTCTCAGTTAGATTTTCATTTTCTAAATAATATCCATCTCAAATTATTAATAAATTATATAGTTTGTGTCCCTTGGTTAAGGTTTCGCCAAAAAGTTACCTTTAGCCCATTGGTAATCCCACGGGCTGCATCAAAGCATGCACCTGAAATTCTTCCATGTTCACGTAATTCTGGTCTCGGTGCTTCACCTAATCTTCCTTCCGGATCTGAGCCAATCACATTGAAGTATCTGGAATTGTTTTAGGACATTTCAGACATCAGATAAACAGTCGAATCATTTTTGATTAAGGAGGTTGTGTGCATCCAGATACAGAAACACCAACCTTAAAATCATGACCGCAATGTCTGAATTTTTATGGAAGTCCTGAATGATATCTTCTGACATCTTTTTGGCTTTTCCGTAGGGATTTATTGGGTTCTGGAATACACAACATAAGAATTGGGAATTATAAAAGGTACGACAGTCCACATATCGCACCCAACAACGTTTTAACTGAACCATCTACTTATAAAAGGGTCGATTCGAATTAAGATATTTTCTATAATAGGTCAAGCGAGTATAATCAACAGAATTAGCAAATTCACTCAAATTAGTTTTTTCGCTAACGTGGTTTGTGTAAACCCAACCTAAAGAAAGAACCTCATTTTGACCCAACATGTTTTGAGTCTTTTGCCTATTTCCCAACCCGCCCCTTTTGTGTTTTGAGTCTTTTGCCTATTTCCCAACCCGCCCCTTTTGCCACTTATACTCCCATGGGCTATGGTACCTGAGGAGTTTCTTCTGTAATTGGCATCTTTTCAGGCTCCCCATATGTGGCACACGTGCTAGAGTATATCAGAGTATTAACATTGTGTGCTGCCATCGCCTCCAATACCACCAGGGTATTTGATGTAATATTGTGATAATACCTGCATGATTATAATATAAGTTTCGGAATTAGGAACATTTCATAGAAAAAAATCAACTAATGGTTATCAGAATGATTCGGCTAAAGGCACACTTACTTTAGGGGATCAAGGGTACTCTCCCCAACATATGCAACCGCTGCAAAATGCATCACTGCATCAAATGCATTTTCAGAAAAGATTTTGTTTACCTGAAATTTTTCGTCAATAAAATAAAAAAAATGCAAGCATGATTTTCAATACCACAGAGGCTACTATTAGTTTAGAATCATACAGCTTTCGCGTCTCCTAAATCAGCATAAATGAATTGAAGTCTCCCAGGCTCGGGAAACAGGTCTTGAAGAACTTTAACTGCTCCTATGTTTCCACGCGAGAGATTGTCCTGTAAAAAAAAATTAACAACACCAGTAAATTACTAAATTGTAATGAAACTATAGCTGAATATTACTAAAAGATTTGATAGAAATCAACAAAGAAATGTACCACTATAGTTACTCGGTAAGAGTCTTTAAGAAGGCGTAGTGTAGCATGAGAACCAATATAGCCAGCACCTCCAGTTACTAAAACGTGAGTAACTCCTGTTTCTTGTCGTGAGAACTTTAAAGCAGAAACAAAAGGATGTCTCAGATAAGATAATCAGCTGGCAGTTAATCATTGTTATATTGAGACAGTATGAAAATTCTAATAAGAATTATTTATAGCAACAAAAAACATATAACTGAATGAAAAATAGTCTGTTTATTTACCGGGCTAGGGGTTCTGAAAGTTGGAGATTGTACTTTGAGCATAAAAATGAATAACACTATAAGGCATGTAGCCAAAACAATCTTTCGAGCAAAGCCTTTTTTCTTGGTTGGCTCTGTATGTTCCACGCCTAAAACCACAAGAACAAAAAGTAACTTAAAATCTTGTACACACTTTATAGGGTACTTAAGACAATTGCAAATTTTTTTTAATAAGAACCGCGAAAATCATGGAACATACACATAAAAAAATCAATGGCAGCATCTTGAAAACTACAAGTAAATGTTCTAGATATAGCAAAATGTAGCAAAGATTTAGTAAAGTTAAAGAATGAAATAATAACACTACCTCCTAAAAGATGAGACCTGTTAGGTCTAGGAGGAGCTCTTGACTTGTTAAAGTTTTGCATTTGTGCAACAATCCCTGTACGGAATCAACAATTCTTTGCTCAACCTGCTGCTGATGGCTGCCAATTCAAACAAGAATTTGCTTCAAATCAGTCGTCTAATTAATTTATCACGATTAACTCCCTCAACATCAACTGACGATAGCAAACGTTACTGACATTGCTAAAAAGCTTATAACTTGAAAAGGTTTACAAAGTGATAATTCCGAGGGTTTATAACCACCAAAATGTAACATACTTTTTTTAATGTAACATACATAGTACTTTATAATTTTGCTGTTTGAGTAAAAGGTGCAAATAAGTGACACTTTGGTGTATTTAACACTAGTTTCGTCACAAGGTTTAAATCCGTGCACCCTTACCGACCCTTTCCCAAGGACATAGCCCATACAATGGGCACATGTTCTGGTGACCTTTAGACCATCCTTAATAGAGAGGATGAAGACGCATTGTTGCCAATGTGGCACCCTGAAGACGCGTCCTACCCTTATTACACTCACCCATGGACGACCGAGTCTTCA
Source organism: Tanacetum coccineum (assembly GCA_026074375.1). Lineage (NCBI taxonomy): Eukaryota > Viridiplantae > Streptophyta > Magnoliopsida > Asterales > Asteraceae > Tanacetum > Tanacetum coccineum. The sequence goes on from BQNB010212146.1 coordinate 3,426, forward strand.
ATCAAAAAGGGATAACTCGGTTGTAAGGACAACCAAGTCTCAGAGGTTTGTTGTGTGTAAGTGCGTGTTTACTAAATGGTTTTTGTGAGGGTATATTTGTGTTTAAGTGGGGTATCTATTTGGCGGTGAAGTTGGTTGTGTTATTACACTAAGTTGGTGGTGAAGTAGTTGTAGAGAGAGAAAGCTGACTGAATGCGGTCTTAGGGTCTCCTTATTACACAAGTTGATATTTAAACTAGTTTGAATTGAAACATTAAACAAGGATGAAATTCACAAAGCCCAATCTTTAATCACATTCATTTATACAAACATCAAGACAATAAAGAAGATCAAATTTAGTTTAGTTCCAAGATCTAAGGATTACTCAAAACACAAACATGCAACTATATAATGTAAAACTACACAGATGATAATAAATTAAAGCTAATTATAGCAGAATTAGAGGTAATTATGTAGAGATCGAGATAGATAGACGTACGGATGAAATGACGAAGAAAGAAAACAGATGATGTTGTTTGTCAAAGACTTTGAATTTTGCTTGTGTTTTGGAAATGTGAGGGAAGGCCGGTGGGGGTGACATCTGGCATGTTCCAAGTCAAATGAATCAAAACAAAACCAGTTTAAGGAAAGAGAATGTCTTGTTCCAACACAACCAACTAAAATAATATTACTGGTTAAGTCCAAAAAATAAGCTAGCTATTTACTTTCATAAAATTTCACATATAGGTAACGAACTTTGAAAAATATCATTGTCACCCATGAAACCGGCTATGACTTGTCAAAATAGATAATAAGCAGAAATAAATGACCCCGCCAAAGCCAAAAGCAAGTATAAAAGGCCCATATCGTGCCTGTGCCTTTTTTGTTGATGCCAACAGGTCAGTATCCAAGACAAATGCAACCACCCCAACCCAAAAACCCGGCCCGAGCAATAGCAAGATCCCCCTATGCAGACCCATTGGTGATCGGGGAATAACGGGATCGTACATACACAATCCCCCTCCCCTAACTCATTTCTCTTCTTATCTCAGCCCATCCCCATCCCCCCGTCCTCATCCCCACCGGGGAATCGATTTACCCTCCCCAATCCCCCATCCCATCCCCCAACCCCCAAAGGTGGGATCGGGGATCCCCACGGATTCGGGAATAAATATTATTAACTCCTTATTCTTATCTCTTTACCTTAATATCCTCGCCCCATCCCGTTTTCTCTCGCGCCTTAAAAAACTAAGCATAAAATTACACAACAAAACGAAAAATATAAAGACTTTAAACCCATACATAATGCTTAGAACTCAATACGTAGTACATAGAATTGATTAACTTAAAATGCCATTCAAACTTAAAAAAGCATCGTAAATACTAAAAAAAATACATATTTACCCATATAAATAAAATGATCGAATGTGTATATTCGGAAAAAAACATTATTGAATAAATATAGTTAGTACTACGTTAACATTTTAAAAAAAAGTAGTCGATTCACTAAATATGACATAACAATACAAATAACCTTCAATGTATAGATGGGCACAAAATACCCACCTACAACCAAACCAAACACACACAACCCACACCCATACCCATACCGACAACCACACCCACACCAAACACCACACAAAATCCCAAACACCCGAACTTTGGACCGGAGACCCTTTCCCGGGGTCAACAAACACTCCCCACCCGATCCCCCACCCCATGTAAAATAACCCACGGTCACCCCCTACCCCCCACCGCCCCCGACCCCAACTTGGTAAACCCCCGACACAACGGGATAGTGTGGCAAGGAGGGACCTCCAACCCTGTGACCTGTAAAACACAACCACTTCACACAACCCCAACCCACACAATCACACACCCAAACAAACCCACACAAACACCCCCAACAAGCCCAACACCACACAACACAAACACCACACCAAACCAAACCACAACCCCACAACCCACACCCCACCAACCCCCCGCCACCCACAAAACCACCACCCGCCACCCAAACAACAAAAACAACAAAGACCACCAACCCCAACAAACCCCAATAACCCAACACAAACCAAACAACACCCCCGAACCAACAAACACACACACCCCAACACAAACGCAAACACAAACACCAAAAACAACCCCCCCAAACCCAACCACCACAAACCACCACACCCACTCAACCCAACACACCACCAAAAGCCACACAAAAACTAAAAACAAACACACACAAACAAACCCAACACAACCAACCACTCCCAACCCAACCCACCAACAACCACCTAACCACACAAAAACCACACAACCCCCCCACCGCAACTCCACACAACTACACCCCACACCACCCCCACCCACCAAACCACAACACCACCACCACACCAGCACACCAACCAAAACCACCACCCACACAAAAACCCAAAACACCCATCAACACCAAAACCCACCCACTCAACAAACACACCCACAAAAAACACAAACACAAACCAAACGCCCCACCAACCCAAAAAAACCAACACACACAAACCTGGTGGAGAGGTGCCCACCCACCCACGAACCCCCCCCCCCCCCCACCCCCACCACAACCAACCATTCAGCCGTACCCCCCCCACCGCACATCACACACCGAGCGACCCACCCCAAACCCAACAATTGACCCTCAACCAAACAATCAAAAAAACCAATACCCCCCCATCCCCACCCCGCCAAGCCCTCCCCCGTCACATGCCAATACCAAATCTACAAGCACACACCCGTGGATCACATCCTCTGCCACATCACCCAGCCTAAATGGCACATTTATAGGAGGAAATCGAGAAAAGACCCTATCACTTCCAAATAAATAGTTTCGTAAGCTCGTATTTAAATATGTATTAATTAGTAAAAGGAAGTTGGTCCCGACCCATGGATATACCATGGATCCAACGGCCATCCAACCCATGTAACTATAAAACCCAAACCCACATCCCCTACATAGAGAGGGTGTAGGTTTTTCATTTCTAAGTTCTTCAACATCATCATATCCTGTTTCTCTCTCACTTTTTAGAAAACCTTCCTCCAACCTTTCTTTCTCTCCTCTCTCTACCACAATTAATTACGTGTAGCAACAGTGAGGATGTGAGCATGTGATATTCTACAATAGGAATAAGAAGACGTCCATAAATGTGCTTAACGATGATTGAATTTTACACCCGGCTTCCATTATTTCTAATGGCAGCGGCAGTCGCGACAACATAGTATAAACCAAAAACCCGTACTCCCTCTCTCCTCTGATTTCGAAAACCAACACACAATCCAAAACACCATATGAAATCTTACATGACAGAAAACCCGACTTAACTTATTTTCACATCTTTGGTGCGTTATGCTATCTAACCAACGACGATGAAGATTTGGGTAAGCTGAAACCCAAAGCTGATATTGGAATTTTCGTTGGCTACGCTCCTATAAAGAAGGCTTACCGAATCTATAACAGGCAGACCCGTTTGATCATGGAAACTATTCATGTTGAATGATGATGAGCTGACAGCAATGGCATTTGAGAACAATTTGGTTCAGAAAGAGAGACGACCACCCCCGGGCTTACCTAATGTTAATGAGTGTAATTGGAAATGTGGGGGGTGAAGACTTCTGAAACAATCATTTCATGACTCGTGCAAATAATCCCCTTCCCCTTAACACCAACTGTTACAACAACAAAGTACGACTCGTGTATCTTTTGACCCCCCCAATTAACGCTAATTACATAAACAAAAACTCCATCCACAATCGAATTAGTTTCTTCTTTCTTCTACTTCACCCTTTCCAGTAGCCCACTGCTCTGCTCAGCTTCTCCAAGACCTGTTGAACCAGCCAGTAACAACACCTTTGTCAACTTACCAATAAACAAGAAGCACACCAGCTTTACAGAAACTTTTCCTCACAACATAAGAAAACACAGTCATCCAGTCATATTTATGAAGGTGTTGAAGAGAACAGTTATAACCAACACCGTTTGATGATGATCTCTTTCTCGAGATTCTTACTTCAGAACCAAGTTCTCAAGAATCATCATCAATTATGCAACCAACCAACCCACCTTTTGCCCATATCAGCAAATGGACTAAGATCCATCAGTTGGAAAATGTGATCGACAATCCTTCTCGACCAGTCTCAACACGAAAACAGCTACAAACCGATGCCATATGGTGTTTCTTTGATGCTTTCCTGACTTCAGTCGAACCCAAGAACTTTAAAGAAGCATTGTTGGAATCTTCGTGGATCAATGCGATGCAAGAAGAAATTCACGAGTTCGAACGACTGGATGTTTGGGAGCTAGTACCTTGTCCAGATTTAGTCATGATTAGGGGTGAGCATGGTCCAAGGACCGGACCAGACCGGCCAAGACCGGACCGGATAGAGGACCGAGTTGGACCAAAATGCCGGACCGAGGACCGGACCGAAATGGTACGGTCAAGTCCGGGTCGGTCTTCGGTCCGGTCCGGTCGTACACGTCATAATCATCGGGTTTTTAGTCGAACCGAGCCGGACCAGACCGGACTGAGACCGAAAGTAACAAAAACCCTAGACCGAGGACCAGAACGAAATACGTTCGGTCCGGTCCGATATGCTCACCCCTAGTCATGATAATTAAACTGAAGTGGATCTTCAAAGTTAAGCAAGATGAATTTGGAAGGGTACTAAAAAATAAGGCAAGGCTCGTAGCTACGGGATATCGTCAAGAAGAGGGAATTGATTTTGAAGAAGTCTCAATAATTATGAAGAATGGAGCTAGTAGCCCAGTATTATACCAAGTCATACCAATACTTATGAAGAATGGAGCTAGTAGCCCATTAATTGAAGATCAGATTTTCGGACTTAAATTCTTGGACCCATGGATGGACAGTGTCTAGTTATGACAACCTTAGATTACTTTAGACTATTTGTTTTGTGTTTTTATATTAACAACCATTAAATGTGTATCCCATGTCTATCCTAACCCTTTTGTCACCCTTTAAAACCTTATTACCCTTGGTTGCCTTCGAGAATTATTTAGACCCTAACTCTTACTGGTGCAGATTTATGTACTTTCCAAGCTTATGATAGAATACATGCTATGACTATGCAATTGAGTGATCACCCCAAAAATAAGACACTTAGACTAGTGGAGAGTTGAGTGACTTTTTATCCCCTTTTTGTGAGGTGTTCGACTTTGATGTTTTCTAGCATAAGTGTTTTATAGATTCATTTCTTGAAATGATTCTCAAGAAATCTTTTTATGAAATATTCTAACAGGTTCTACTTGAGGGCAAGCAGAAGTTAAGTGGGGGGATATTTGATAACATCAAATATTTAATACTTTTTAGTATCATTTTATCCCCTAAAATACTTGCAAATATCTCACTAACACTGGAAAACAAGACATTTTTAGTTATTCTGTGATTTTCAGGTAAAATGTAGATATTTACCATTTATGGAAGTTAAGGGATGAATTATGTAATTATTCATAAGAAGTTACGGCGTAAACCTTTCTTGAGTTACATTGTAACTAATGCTAATCTGGAACGCGACATTCGGAGGACGATTACGGGGTAATCCATTCAATGGTTACGCCTTAAGCTCATACATGGAAGGAAATCGTGATAATATTTACCGTTACGGCGTAACAACCCAACTAGTTACGACGTAACTATATTCAAGGAAAGAAATCATAATTGTATCTACCTCAATCTCTAGACTTTTAGAAAGTGAATAAGCAATTATGGTGTAACAAGCTAAATGGTTACGCCGTAACACATGGAAAATTATAGAAAGACGTGTTACTATGGTTACGGCATAACTGGCTTGTGGTTGCGCCGTAACACATTCGAAGCCTGTAAATTAAAGACATTTCTACACAATTCATCATCCAACTTCCCTTAACCTATTCCTGGGTTTGGGAACAATGTCTACAACAACACTAGTGATAGAAGGAAGGTCGAAGAAGCCATGTAACGTGTGAAAAAATTAGTTTTAGGATGTGTAGTGTTTCGGAACGTTTCCTACATTTTTCCTAAACCTAAGCATGAGTGTAATTCCCCTTAATATCATTACTATTTTGTTTCATTTTAATCTCTTTACTTCTTTCGTTATTATTATCATATTCTATATTAAGCTTTGTATTGCATAATCTTGATGTTAGTCTTAGATCTGGATTGCGAGAACGCTAAGTGCAAAGTTACCCACTTCACTTGGATGTTCTCAATTATCCAGTCATAGTATCCATATACATTGGAGGTTCGATGTATACCTATGACATCGGTCTCTTGATCTTGGAACTAAAATTAAGTATTCTGCAGCTTAAGCACCGGTTTAATTACAATTCAGCTTCGGCCCTTACTTTCGTAAAGAAGTAAGCTTTTACCATTGAAATTACTCTGGTATTAGGCGTGACCAGCATTCGAGTCGCGGTTAGGTTACCATTTAACCACAAGAGGATTTAATTACTCAGAACTAGGAATAGGTCAATTCCCTTCGGGTTCATTCCACCTAGGAATCATAGGATAAACAAGGATGCCCGTCTTAGTTTAGTGACACCTCAGGTTATGGTACTAATAAATTGCACCAAGAAAGAAGTGCGGAATTAACTTGATCAACTTGGTAATGGTATACCTTCTATCCTAGTTCTATTTTCTTTATTTTATATGACAAATTATTATCTTATATTCTTTCTCTTTAAGTCTTATTTCATAAATAAACTACTCTTGGGATGACCCCAGATTTACCGACTC
>BQNB010212149.1:0-10150 GCA_026074375.1 Tanacetum coccineum
CTAGGTGCCTTTATTTATAAGGACCTCAATATCATTGGTATTAAGTACAATATAGGGAGTTACGAGATTAATCACAATGGTGGAGGTTACAAGACCAATCATAAAGGTGTAGGTTACTAGTGAGGGGTATAAATGTGTACAATCATTATTAATAAATATTCATAACATTCCCCCTTGATTGTACATCATTCAAAATATAATGAATACGCTTTGGATATTGCTTCATTCAAAACCTTTCTAGTAAAAAACCCAGTGGGAGAAAACCCATAGCTAAGGGAAAAAGAGTGCAGTAAGTATTTTCCCCCACATGATCACTTCACTTGAGCTAACTGAATCACTGCATTTCGATGCCATATACCAATTTATTGAATGTTTATTTAGGGAGTGTCTTGGTAAATAAATCTGCTAGATTGTCGCTTGAATGAATCTGTTGGACAATAATATCACCATTCTTTGCAAGTCACGAGTAAAAAAACATCGATGAAATGTGTTTGGTTCTGTCACCTTTAATAAACCATTCCTTTAGTTGATTAATGAATGCGACATTATCCTCATGTAAACTTTCTAGTACCTCATTTTCAGCATAAACACCACAAGATTAACCTATATGTAGTATAACATTTCTTGACTAAACACATTATTGGCATGCTTCATGAATTGCCAAAATTTTTGCATTATTTAGATGAAGTGGATGCGATTGATTGCTTTATAGAAAGCCATGAAATTGCAGTATCTCCATGTGTGAATACATAACCTATTTGATACCGACCAATATGAGGGTGAGACCTATATCCTGCATATGCATAGAAAACTAAATTTGGTTTATATGAGTTAGTAAAATATTAGCCCTTTTTTTATCTTGAAGATATCAAAATATTTGCTTGATCTCATTCCATGAGCTATATCTTGCTAATAAGTTTAAATAAAATGATATATCTAGTCATGTATGACTAATGAGAAACATCAATGATCATATGCCACTTAAATAAGGTACTTCAGGACCAAGAATGTCTTCATCATCTTTCGGAGGTCGAAAAGGGTATTTTTCTACATAAAGTGACCTCACCGCTATTGGAGTGCTTAGTGAATGTGATTTATTCATATTAAACCTTTTCTAAAGCTTTTCCGTGTATGCTTCTTGGTGGACTAGAACTCCATCACCAAGATGTTTAATTTGCAATCCAAGGCAAGACATTGTTTTTTCGAGACCTTCTTCTCGAACTCTTTCTTTAATTATTCCATCGCATTTGGAAGCTCCCTGGGAGTTCCAATTATATTTAAGTAACCAACATATACTGTTTTATTATGTACTCAGATTCAAAAAATGCATGCGCAAATAGAATCATTTTTGTAGCCTTCTTTCAACAAATACTTACTAAGGCGGTTGTACCACATGCCTCCAGATTGTTTTAAGCCATACAAGACTTATTAAATTTGATTTCATATTGTTCCCGATAATTTTTCTCATATTCCTTAAGCATTAAAAATCACTAGCATGCTCCATGCATTTTATATGTTGTAATGAAATCTCAACATCACATAAATTCCACTCATATATCTTTTAGACGCATATAAATTGTTTGTCACATTGCGAGACTTATAGATATCTAAAATCGTTTATTGGATTCCACCACATGGTGAAAATTGATCTGTTATTCATTCCAAGTTCTTTGAGAAAATTTACGTGTGCCTTCACTTGTAAATAAGCATAATTTTTTTTTTTTTTTAATTTTGCTTTCTCATAAAGACCGATGCATATCAATAAGTTTTACATATTCTTATATACGGACTTCAAGTCCCAGTAACCATGTCCCATCAAAAGAGAATTTAATATTTCATTAGTTCTTTACGTCTTTATATCTTTTGGTAACTTATTTATACATTTGAACTTCGTGCAGATATGCTTTCGTGATCCTCACCATGATTATAGTGCTATCTCATTTATTTATATAATCATTACCATGGCCATTATCATATAAAATAGTACTATCGACGTCGATTCATTACTTTTCGATTCCACACTTTACTATACATTATATTATAACATGCATATTTATTGAGACTTCATAGTTTTTCACTAACCCGAGTTTCTAAGAACTTTCGTGTCTAGTGTCTCTTTAAGATACTATTATGGGGTCTTTATTACCTAGATTTGACCATCCTGGTATTCTTGATCCATTGAATTTATTAATCTAAGGACTTTTTATTTAGAATCAATTGGTCTATCATGTTGCATGCATGTCATAGACTCACTACCAATCATTGGTTTTACTGTTGGAACAAACATTGTAATCGGAGCATTAACAGCATATATATATATATATGTGTGTGTGTGTGTGTGTGTGTGTGTGTGTGTGTGTGTGTGTGTGTGTGTGTGTGTGTGTGTGTGATCTAGTCACTTTATTCAGGTAACTAAACAGGTCTGACAATAACTAGATCTGGAATATAAATTGTCCCTTAAACTTCAAATTTATATTCTTTAGTGTGAGGATCAACATTAATATTATAATTCATTCCAAATATCTCGCTGCTCATTCTCCCCTTGAATGAATTATCACTTTCAACATCCCATTTTGTGCGTTGTGGTGGACTTACTCTATATTGCACAATTACAATATCTCATATGGGAATTATATGGTTTGTGACCAAAACCATTCTAATGGGGAGGATTCATTATAGATTGTTGGCATGATGCGAATTTATGTTCTATCTTTTAAAAACAAATGCCCCATAAAACTTAAAACTTGTTCTCATAATTACTGGCTTTACAATCAACTGAAGAAGTTTAATAAACGTTTCAACAAAAGCAATTCGTGTATGAACATGGACTATTTTTAAGTTCAACACTTTTCCAATAATCGACCATAACTTGGAATTATTCACCACCATTCTCAATTATATAATTTGGAAAATCGTGCTTGCATTTTATTAGTCGAGCCACTAATCACGCTAACTTTAAGTCACGTATTTAATGACCATTTTGACGATGCATCGATTTCAAAACTCAAAATGATCCACATGGAGAATGTATAGGCCAACATACATTTCTTGTATATTATTTCTAAAACTTTATAGGAGAAAATCCTTACTGTAATTTGGTGGTGATAGATGAAAACTCCCATTGAGAACATTCAAATTTATCTTTGAAAAAACGTATTATTCTTTTATATATTTCGCATCATCATTGACTCGTGATGGTCCAACCGGTCATGCCACATAATACAATAATCTTGCAAATTGTTTATGACCACTTTTGTACTTCAACCGCACTTTACTTAATGCGAAATCTTGGCACATAAACAACTAGTTTATGAACACATGCGCTTCAATTACATGTGACTTTATGTTAAAGTAGAATAATATGATGAAACTAATACATCATCACTTTCATAATTTTGTATCTCAAATCAAATTTATATAAGCACTTTTATGACTTTCACATTGTTCAATATAAAACAATTTTATAGTTTCAACATAGTTTAGTAATATGCACATTAGCCTATACCATTATCAAACAAGAAACACATCTTTTGTACTTGTGAAGTTACATATTTCCAAAACATACATATATCACTAACCATTTAATAAAGGGTCTCGTAAGCAAATAAAATCACATAATGATGCTCACATATATCACAAACTCAATGACATAATTAAAGTCAAGACATCTTAGTTTTTTGTTTATTTAATTATACCGATTTAATACTATTTCTTCTATCAACAATCAGTTTACTATCAAAAATATCTTCATTAGTAACCTTATCTTCACATAAACGAGTTACTAAGTAACCATATAGTTGAGTTTATCCATCAATTTAAAATCTTGCAACAATAGGTGATATCATTTATGTCTATTCATATAGGGCACCAAAACATTATGGTAAAATTATTACAAATATACAGTTTTGTTTGTGTAACACCCCCAAAATGCAATACGCAACGGAATACAACAATTGGGGTGCTACTTCATAATACATGCACACGAATCCCAGTAAACGTTCAAAGATACGTTTATAAAACAGAATTTTATTTATCAGAAAGATCAGAGTTACATAGGTCCCAATAGCATTTTAGAAATTATTTCTAAAAGTCACAACACAACTTGATTTCTAAAACACTTGTTTAGTTTATGACACTACTTCACCGAGACACCGTCCTTGATATCCGCGTTCCGTCCCATCCAAGCCATCAACAGCCATTTACCTGAGATACATGCTTAAAAATGTCAACAAAACATTGAGTGAATTCATAGAGTTTGCAAACAACAGTTAGAACGCGTATTTGGTTCAACAAAACATATAACATTGCTCGTAAGACAAGTTATAAAAATATTGATTTCCAACTAAATGAGCCCATGTACCGAAACTTAACACATTCATCCCGTAGGATGAAATTATGTCCGAGAAGTATGCCACTTCTCCTAATACTAACTACAAAATGTCCGTTGCAGGGTGCTCACCTTCGGATTCATACCCTAGACAGGGTTGTCAAACACAATAGATCTATTTAATGCATTAACGTTCACCTGCAACTAGGCAACTAACGGTCACACAGTAAAAGGCATATACTCAATAGTGAATGGAATCATATTTGATATCAAAACATATTGCGTTCTCATTTTCATAAAACATCAAGTATCCCCCTCGCGGGTTTACAAACATTTAAAACACTTAAAAGCGAGGCTATGAACTCACATTGATCAAAAGCCGATGATCAAACAATCGAAACAATCCACGAAAAATCAACGAACACGATCACGACCTATAATTTATGTAGCTTGATTACTTTGCCGAAAAGTATAATCAACGATGCGTACATCGTATCAACCAAATCATATATATATATATATATATATATATATATATATATATATATATATATATTATATATAGCTTATATATATATATATTATATAGTGTGTGTGTGTGGTGTGTGTATTTCCATTAACATTTGTGATGAGAAATCCATTGCGCCTTTTGGATCCCTTAAAAACTCCTACACTTAACTCCACACTACTAGGTTACGATCATTTCTTTTTAATTATATTATACATAGCTTAATCGTAAACTTTCTACTTTAGGAAACTTTCTATTTTTGGAAAGTTACTATTCTAGGAAAGTTACCATATTTAGTAATTCTCGTTATCCGATTACATTCGTGATAATAATTTAGTTATCGCGTCAAACCCTCGACATTCAATGTGTTTATCAATTACTCATATCGATATTATATTTCGATTATTACAAAAGTTTTCATTCTTAGAATCTACTTCATTCGTATCAATCGTTATGTTTGAAAATATCTTACTCGTATTAATAATAACGTTTTGTTACTTTTATTATCCCCCGACAAGTTTAGCGTTAACCCATTGATTTCAAAAGTCAACGTTAGACTTTAACTGTATTGACCTTTTTATACACATTTCATGTATATATGTTACTAAATCTGACCCGCTCCAAATGACCCGCTATATCATATTTTCACGATTCGGACAAAGAAGAGATTTTATATAAAACGAAATTCCGGACAACTTTTTAGTTTTAGCCGAGACCCGAAACTCGACAGAAAATAACCAAAATGCCCCTGCAAGTTTCTGCAGGAACCTTGACATTTTTAATAAAAACACAGACTTTGACCTTGGGTTTTGACCCGTTATTACTTGATTTTAAGATCAGCGAGCCTCGCGGCAAAGTAAAACATCATTCTAAGCAATTTTCGTGCTTTGCCGGAAGGCCGAAACGGACTCAAAAGTGCTCAAAACGAGCCTTTAATTTCCTTACAGTAACCATTATTTTATACAAGTGCTGAGTTTTTACAACAAATATATATATATATATATATATATATATATATATATATATATATTAGTTATAATATATATTACTATATTATATAGTATTTATATATATATATTATATATATATATATATATATTTTTTTTTTTATATATATATATATATATATCGTTTTCGCTCTAACTTTTTCGTTATTTGGAGTTAGAAGCTCCATCTTATATCAAAGTTGTGTATATTCGTTTCATATTATAGTACGTTAATTATCAGATAAATACAAGACAACTTTAATTATTTGAATAAACCGTAAGTAGGACTATTAGTATGTTGCAGCTTAAACATTCTATATATGTTATTTGCTTCGTGAAATCGTAAAAAACTCGATAAAGTCAATCATTATCAATGTTCTGTGATTTAAAATCACACATTCTTGTAGTATGTGGTTCTGCAATCCATGTGGATAACCTTTACAAAAAAAATTATATCATATTGTTCATAAAAGTTTAAATCATGACACACCATATCTTTTTTATATAAACCCTCATATATACAACATTTATTCAATGCATTTGGAGAATTTAAATGATGATAAATTACCGTAGATGCTTAAATTGTTTCTTTGACTAATTTTATTAATTTTGTAACTCTCTATGGCATTTCTTTATAAACTTTGTTGACCTTGTAATTGATCATTAAAAAAAACTTTATCATATATAAATATTAAATGATGATTCTAATCGACGACTATAACATACCCATGACGTTATAAGTCGATGCTTATGAATATTTAATGCCACAATATCAAAAACATCAAAACTTATTACCAAACCGATAAACTTATGTTAAAAAAAAAAAATTTTTTTTTGATATGAAACAAAATCCAGTTTTGTTATAATATATCAAACCAAAATACGTCTATTATACGTTAATCAACAATCGAATACACGAAAACCACTAGTCAAGTTTATTCTATGTTTATAATCCATTAGTCTAGCATCAAGATTTTTGACATAAAAATAAAACAAAACGTTTGAAAAGATTTGTTTATTTTTCAACTTATGTCAATTGACAAGATTTAATTTTATGCAAGTGACTCATGTTCATTTGAAAATTAACAGTTAGTATTTTGATATGAATACTTTATTTCATCAAACCAATAATATTTCAGACATAAATATAAACATAACATTGATATGTCATAGATAGACACAACATATAAGTATAATAGATCAAACTAAAACTAAAAAAAAAGACAATATGAAATTCCAAATATTCTCATTAGAATCAAATATATGAACATGCAAGCATACCTGAACAAAGGAATCGGCAAAAGCAAGAGATGAGTCATTGATGCTATTGTATATCGTCCTATTTGTCACTAACAAATCAACAACTTTGAGACCCAAAATCATATTTAGAGCGTGCTGATAACGTGTTGTAAAACAATAGGCCTAGTAGCATAATAAGAACACTAAGCAAGATTATGGAAGAAGATAGAACTTATTTGGTGTGTCTTATGTGACATTAGGTGTCTTTATTTATAGGGACCTCAATATCATTGGTATTAAGCACAATATAAGGAGTTACAAGACTAATCAGAATGGTGGAGGTTACAAGACCAATCATAGAGGTGTAGGTTACTAGTTAGGGGTATAAATATGTACAATCATTATTAATAAATATGTATAATAGATCAAGCTATATTTTTTATTAAATTATTGGGAATTTAATCTTCCTTCTTTTGAAACCATTCGAAATGCATTTGTGATTATGAGAATGTTTAAGCAACATGAGATATTGATCCTTTCTGTACAGACATTTGAGCTTTCCAACAACACATTCAGATTAAACATAGTTTTAAACACGCAATCATACAATAAGTCCACGAAACCCAAAATCATTAAATTTTTTAATTTCGATATATATATATCAAAATTTGACTGTTGACTATTTTATCGAAATTGACCAAAAGACGTATTTGACTGTCGAATTCTGACCATTTAATCTGTTGACCATCAAAATTGATCAGTCAACTTGTTAACTATCGAAATTGATAAGTCAACCTTTTAACTGTCTAAATTTGACCTTTTGTCGAATTTGGCCATTTATCAAAAAACTGATTCTGTCTATGTCGAAATTAATCCTATGAACTTTTTAACCATGATAATTCACATAACACTCATTAGAATCCTGTTTCAAACGATTTTATATGATTTTCAGTAAATTTGACCTTATGGAAAAAAAAATTCAGTTCTTATCGAAATTTAGCCCTCAAGTCTAATATGATCAAAAATAGTCATTCAATGATTTCTACAACAATTAATCACACATAAACATCATAACTATCATCAATTAACATGTATCAACTATTAATTTTGAAAAGCCCTAATTTTGATAAACCCTAGATTTATCGAAATTAATTTCGATAACAAGAACCCAATCGAATCACAATCAAAACATAAAATCAATTATTTCCTTACGTTTGACAGAAGGATTTGATCGCAATCATTATAAAGAACCGAGTTTGTACTCAGTCGAAAATTTTAAACCCTTCTTGTCGGAATTGCAATTTTGAAATAAAAAGAAAAATGAACTTTTCCTTTTATATTGATCGAATTTAGGGTTTTCGGTTTGTCAACTTTGGTCCTTGGACTTGTTTGTTTAGAAATTTAGTTTCGAAAATTATATCTTTGGTCTTTTGACTTTTAGGTAGCTTTTTAAACTAAAATTTTCACAAACACCCCCTTAGAGTGAGACCCCTCTGCTTGGATAGTCATAAACAATGGATTTTTGTCTTTTTCAAAGTCTGGTTATTCACAAAGATTTATAACTCCCCCTCGAATAAATACCCGTGTTGAGAATAAATCCCTGATTTATTTAACTCATTCATTCGAGAGATCATTGTTTTCATTGCAGTTAAAGACTTGTGACTTTTCTAAGATGAAATGAAACAACATACATGAATGGAATATTTACAAAACACATGTTTTAACAGTGGAAACACAATTTTTCCTTAGAATAACTCCCCCTCAGATCATGATCTCGTATAAATAATCAAAGATTTTTTGAATAAAATCGAATCATGAATCTGATTTGAATGAGAAGACATGTGTTTGTGTTTAAATTATATTTTTTTATTTTTACATTTTTTTGTATTTGTTTTAGAATTTTGAAAAATATCAAGGAAAGCTTTTTCTGTTTTTATATTTTTTTATTTTCTATTTTGTTTTTGAAAAAATTATTTACATGTTTTGATGTATGATCTTTTCAAGAAGATGGATTTGTCAAAATTTCCAACTGTGTTGGGGTCATACATCGCATACCAATTCGATGAACTAGATACTCAAAGCGCTCATTTGGAAGGGCTTTGGTAAATAGATCAACGAGTTGGCATTCTGTCGCGACAAAGTATAGTTCCACCGTTCCCTTCTCAACATGTTCCTTAACAAAATGGTACCGGATGTTGTATGTTTAGTACACGAATGTTGAACCGGATTGCATGATATGACTATAGCACACTTTGAATCACAATACAAAGGTATTTTGTTAAATTTGTATCTATAGTCCAAAAGTTGTGTCCTCATCCGGATGACTTATGCACAGCAAGCGGATAAAGATACATACTCAGCTTCAACAGTGGATAACGCAGTACAATGTTGCTTTTTAGAACTCCAGCTCACCAACTTTTCACCTACAAATTGCAATCCTCCTGACGTACTTTTGCAGTCATCGTGACACCTTGCGTGGTCTACATCTTGTTAGGAATCGAGAAAAGTCTCGGTCACTCCTAAAATACATAGCTCGTAGGTCTTAGATAGTTTTTGGAACATTATTAAGCTAGAAAGGTGTAACACCCGCCCCGAGGGGCATCAGATTGCGCAGCGAAAATTAGCAAATTGGTGTTACTAAATAGCATCCTTCACCACGAATATAGAAAACGACTTAAATAAGACGTTTAAACAACATGTGTTCCATAATTATTCAGAGTTAAAATGCGTTAGGTCCCCACAAAATCGTAACCACAACCATACAGTATTTGAAAGACAATTGTTCAAATAAAAGACATTGTTTTAAAAACATAACTTAAGACATCGTTTTTGAAAGATCGGAACACACAAGTAATCTTTTCATAAAATCCATCATCATACACGCACAACACCTCCACGCCATCGTTGCCTTCAGCCTTGGTTACCTGGGATAAAACATGTTTAAAACGTCAACAACAAAGTTGAGTGAAATTCATAGAGTTTAAAGTAATCAGTAAGAAATAAGCTTTGTTAAGCTCATGACACCGAACGTTAACGGTACATATGGCATTTCATATGTTTAAGTGCCCCAGACTAGGTATTATTGTCATA
>BQNB010212150.1:0-10150 GCA_026074375.1 Tanacetum coccineum
CACAATTTTCCTTGTGCGGCGCACTTCACCTGCAGTTACAAAAAAAATCATTAAGAAGACAATTATTAAGCAACCTTTGAGTTGTCATTTTTCCCAACTGAAGACCCATGGATGTGTATAAATAGAGGACGAAATTTGCTACGCAAATCATCTCATTCTTCATTCTAAATCATCTCTAACACACACAACTCATTTGTGATCAATAATAGTGGTTAGGAAAGTTGTTCTAGTAGAATTGTTGAAGAATCACCGTGTTCTTCATCGTATTCCGGGTTATAATCAAGGGAGTTTCTATTTGATCTCAGGAGGTTGTGTTAAGGATTTGTTATAGTGGTTATAGTTGAATTTCCTAGTTGTTATAATACCCATTCGAAGGAAGGTTCTTGTAAGCAGTGAACTATTTGCTATTCAATTTGGTATAAACACATTTCCCTACTTTTATATTATGAATTCTAAATTGATTATTCTTGTTATGTGTGTTGAATTGATGAATATGGAGTAGTTTAACATGTTTGTTTGGGGATCATAAGGGAATTATGGATTAAACTTGGATAAACTAGTAAATTTTGGAAATTATCAATATGAACTTGATATTTTTACACTTGGACTTATTAATCTTCATTTGATCATCATTCTAGTTCGGATATAGGTCGAAAGACTGCGGCTAAATGCTTGATTTCCAAGTTGTTTGTCTTTGACAACTAGATGTTAGCTTAGTGAGGATTGGCTAACAAAATGATCATTAACCCAAGGTAAAAGGGTTTAACGCTTAACCTCATGTCTAACGAACTTGGTTAAGAAAGTCCATATTCTTATTTTCTCAAACTTGAATCGAATTTAAAGCATTTTTATAATCTAAAGTAAAGGCCGAAAGGATTTTTGATTATAATAAACAGACAATCATTTTAGTAAACTACCCGTTTCTTTAATCGATTATACTTTAATTTCGAACCATTATCCATCCAAGTTTATCCATATTTGTTCTCGTACCCCCAAACAACATCATTTTATATCTTAAAGCACCTTGAAATCTCTAGATCGTGACAGTCTATAAGATTTACCCTTTTCGTAATATAACCGACTCTTTTTAGAATTACCAATCCCGTGGAATGACCTGGTCTTACCCTAAACCTATGTGTTAGTTGGAAATTGATAAAACTAGTATTATAAATTTAAAGCTTTAATAACACATCAGGACTTAAAAGAGATCCCAAAGAAACTGGAGACTTTCACTTCCACTATCTCTAGTTGATGAGGTGTCATTTCATACACTTTTTCGGGGTCATTTAACCCCCTAAATCATGCAAATATGCCCAGATTATATGCTTAATCGTTTGTTTTTGTGTTTTTAGCACTTGGATGGCTTTTGGAGGAAATACACGTAACTTGGGCTCAATTGGAGAAGAAACGAACAAGACTACAACTCTACACCAACTATCTTGAAGAAAAGCATGCAGTGCGTGGAGACGGCATCGCCAATTACAAGCGACGACGTCAAGGTTATCAAGTGACGGCGTTATGAAATTCCTGATGGTATCAGAACGAAGCCGACATAAAAAAAACCTAGAAGACCATTGCGGCACGACGACGTCAGGAACATAAAGCGATGTCCTCTCGCTTGTTTTCTTATATATACAAATCTAATATTAGGGTTTTAGTGTGTAACTTTTGGGAGACGAACCCTACTTTTAGGAGACGATTTTGGCACCCTTTTGGGTGTCAAAACCCTCTTGTAACAGCCTTAACTGCATGATTTAATCAAGTGAAGTTCATTTATCCTTTATCACTTAATTTATTTGCCATGCTAGGCTAGATCCATTAGTATTTACTTATGATTGCATGAAACTTAGTATGTAGATCCTTTTAATGCTTCTTCTTGTGATGGATGTGCGCGTTAGGCTTTAGAAAAATAGCCATAAGATATTAAATTGGCATAGACGTCTAGGGAAACGCAAGTGTGTAGAAAGGATACCATCGGTAACTGTCTTCATACTACCTTACCCTTAATATGGTTGATCCCTTTTAAGATATTTTAATTGCATGTAATATTACACTATAGGGGCCTTGTAATAGTCCTTCATACTACCTTACTTGTTGAGTGCCTTAACCGGAATATAACGTAGATGCTGGGTTCATGTAATTATCCGTTCATGACATAATAAATACTTACCCAGATCGTTTTTTCAACAATGAGACAAGCAATAGATCTAGGAGAAACATGCTAAGGAGTAGTGCATGATTAAGTAAATACGTTCGTTTATCATATAGTTATCATCAAAGTAGTTTAGATTTATTTTATTATTATTAGTTTAATTAGATAAAACAAACCAACCTCTCAAACCATGATTCTACCTGCTTTCTATAAAATAAAAATACAAAAAGAATCTTCTCTCAACCCTGTAGACCTTTGTTAGATCTTGTTCGAGCCTTCCCAACCTATTCCCCTAGAGAACGATAACAACCCCCGAGTCTTGCCATACTACACTACAACGGTTAAGTACCTAGAGAACGATAACAACCCCCGAGTCTTGCCTATACTACACTACAACGATTAGGTACTCTGCCTAGGGAGTTGTAAAACTTCTTGTGAATAGTTAGGTTTTGACTATTGTTTAACTTAGGTCTACTCGCTTGATTCCTATCAAGTGAGATTTTTATTTTGATTATATTAGCTTTCTCGTAGTTTATCTCTTCTTTGTTTATTTGTTTTGTAATTTGCATTTACTATTCCATTCTTTACTATGGAGAATGTGAATCCACCACTGACCAATAACCCTCCTGTCCTACCAACTGCGCTTCGTGAAAAGGTTGTCCAAGAGCTCAATGAGCTACAAGCAATCTCGACTTACATCGATTATCGCCAAGAGAACGTTGACCAATTCCTTAATGGTTTCACACAACAACCTAATGAAATTGATGTAGATGGTTTTGAGCCCGATAACGAATCGATAGATACACCACTTGTTTCTCCTTTTCTAGATTCGGTTGATGATTCTGATGATGGTGAAGTCCTAAATGAGCTAGAAGAATATGATAATGCTGGGTAATTATGCCGCCAAAGGGCAATTAATAGTTTCGATGGGGGTGACTTGGCGTTCCAATGTATGATCGGCTTTAGGAAGTTTGTCGCCTACTTTGACCCCTTTTTACCAATGAACATTATTACACGTAAAGCCTAAAACACTATAATGGTAAAAGGATTATAAAGTACAGGGAAGAACTTAGTTGCTATTGTTAGGGATGTCTTTATGTTCGTAGGGAGATTCACTTACATCACGGATTTTGTGGTATTAGAAGACATAGGGAATTTCATTGTAAGAAATATGGCTGAAGTTGTGATGGGCAAACCCTTTAGAAAAATCACTAAACTTGAATATGATTGTGTTAAGGGATTAATGTCTTTCACTAGAATCTTTGATAACTACACATTCCAAATGCCCAGCAGGCACGCACTATACCGAGATTTAAAAGTTAGGGCACGTATCATAGAGTAAGATCCCACCCATCCTCGTGCTATCGTCCCCAATTTAGTACAATTCCTTTGCATGAAAAATTGAACATTAAACAAAACAAGTGCATAAATGAGAATGTCCCGAGGATTAAATTTCCATCTTAGTAAATTACACGTTTAAATATTTGAGAATCAGGGTGTTCTAAGAATTGAACCCTTCAACCCATTTGAATACTTGAAGATAAAATACACATAAGTTTTCAAACACATAGAAAACTCCTAACACTATACAAGCCATGTGTCCATATCCAATTCATAAATGTTGTAAGAGCAAAAGTTCATGCTCCCTGAAGCGACAAAACCTCAACATTTACATAGGCGGTTCCTCTTTATTCATGCTCCTGCTAAGCACTTTTTCAAAGAAATTAACCATTGAGAAGTAAAGACTTCATCCTCCTTTTCAGCAGGTTCCAAGCACATCCTTGGGATGATAGTCCTCTGAATATTTAGCTTTCCACATTGAACTCAGCTACCAAGTTTCCTTAGTAAGGAATTGGGTGTCCTAGCATTCAGCGACTGATAACATCAAATAACGTCTATTTTATAGCATCATTTATCCTACGATATTAACCCATTTTGTATAGTTATTGCAAAGAATCGTTACTTAATCGTTTATATTTGAGAATTGCAGTAATTATGGAGTTATTGGTGAAACTTAGCAAAAGGCCCGCATTCTGGAGCTTAAATGAAGATATTTTGAAGATTACTATTCTGAAGACCAATACACCGTATCCATCAAGAAGATATGGCGTATCCGTGCCTGCACTCACCAAAGACCACATAAGGAGAAAGACCAATACACCGTATCCAGAGAGACTCAATACACCGTATTCAAGATATGGATATAATATAATATTCTAGAAGATATCAAACGTGGTCCCTACTCCAAGAAATCTCCAATACGCCGTATCCAACCTATTGGATACGCCGTATTCAACCGACTTCCAGACCGTATAAATAGAAAACTCAAAAACGAGTTTTAGTGGTGCTAAATCATATTCTCGATACCTAAACCACAAAAGTTGATTTTTAGAAGAGAAAAAGAGCAAAAGAGGTCGAGCAACGTATTCAATTTTATAGGAGACATCGTGTAATTCCATATACTTTTGTAATCGTTCAGTTTTTGGTATCATTCGTTTCACATGATTAGTTTAGCCTTGGCTAAATTATTACTCTTTTATTATATATATGACGTTTATCAGGCTAATACCCTTCGGTATAGCCATTATTAATGAAATTCAGAATGGCTTGGTAATTTGTTTATATTGATATTCTTGATTTATCGTTTGAGTTCTATTTTATATAAACCAAATTTTATACTTGTTCACACGCTTTTGTATGCGACCTATCATTCAACTGAATCTAGGGAAGTGGACCAAGAAAATCTAGAGTCTGGGATAGCTCTCCATATAGTAATTTATACATCTAGAATAATAATTTCACAAGTATTGTCCTTCTAAGTCTGTGTCTAGGATACGCTTCGGGCTTAACTAGTTAATTGGATATTGCCAATGGTTTATTGTTTCGTGTGACTATTAGGTGACCTAGATAATTCAACAATTAACGTTCTGATTTCCATTGATATTGTACAAGTGGACTACTAGTGTATATAGATTGCCATAAGTTGGGTAAGTGGTAAAGTCTCTATGAGCTAGGGTTTTAACAAGATCAACCATTGCATTAATCCCCTAAGATAGGATTATATCAGCAAATAAGGATGCTTTATGCGGCTTGCCTTTTAATTATGACGAGTTAATGTGTCTAGGGTCCTTATGAAGATGTAACGCCTAAGTTTAAAGAATGATATGCCACCTCGAGAGAAGAAATCATTGCACTTAATAAACAAACCAACGTTTCTAATCGAATTAATAATGGTAAATATCGTTTTTCCTATATAAGGTTTGACCGTCTTTAATCTTTAGTCTATTTAGCATGCGTGGGTAATAGTGCTTGAATTGATTGAGTCACCAACCAAAACCGTGTCAGTCCTCATCCAGGCTGAAAAACCCCTCTTTTACCAATTTTGAATTAGGATTTAGACTGACAAAGGTTTAACATAGGATTAGAATAGAATTAACTAGAATTAACATAGATTAGATAACCAAGATATTAATTAAATTGATAGATTTAACCTCGCTCTCAGTGATTGACACCCTACTTACCACGAAACTACTACCGATTGGGTACACTGCCTGTTAAAGTGTTGTTTTTGGTTGAGTCGGCAAAATATAAATTTAAAACTTGAATCATAAAAATATACACCACACAACGACACATCAAGTTTTTTGGCGCCGTTGTCGGGGAGTGAAAATTAATCTTAAATTTTATTTTGATATTTTGGTTCTTAACATTAGATTAGATCTAACTCTTAGGATTAGTGTAGTTTAGACTAGTGTATATTCTTGTATATTCTGTAATATTTGTATATTTGTTTGCTTGTATATATTTGTGTGTTTAATTGTTTGCGTATTTAATTGTTTTTCTTGAATACACTGTTCTGGTAGATTGCTGAATACTGCGTATCCACCTCCATTGAATACGGCATATCCAGTTATCTGTCCAATACAGCGTATTCATTCCAACAGATCAATACGGCATATCCACTTCCATTGGATACGGTGTATCGATCGACTGGAACAGAAACTGAATTATTTGATTTTCGTGCTAAATTTTTTTCTACCTTTCTTCAGAGCAAATACTGCTGATATATTTACGCTTGTTACAGGAAGAACTTATCAAAGCTAGTTGATTAAAGAAGGAACTACAAAAAATCATGACTAAACCAATTTTTGATGGCATTGAAAAAGCTCCAACTGAACCAAATTTTGATGGCATTGAAGAAGGAACTACAAAGAGTTTTTGGTGGAATTACGAAAGAGGATGTGGTGGAACACATTGCTAAGGTACTTAAAATGGTGGATTTAATCTACGTTCCTGACGTGGATTCCCATCAACTACGAATGAAAGTTTTTCCTCTCTCATTGGCCGATGATGCTAAGGAATGGTGGATTAGTGAGGGAGATGGAAAAATCACCACTTGGGAGGAACTTGTTGAGAAATTCTTCTGTAGATTCTACCCCGAATCATACGACGGAGAGGACGAAATGTTGGACGAAGGAGAGAACTGAGGAATTGATCCACTTGAATTCTTATCAAACGTAAACACGACATTCAAATACCATAAGAAATTTGATGGGAGGACTCAAAAAGTGATATTTCACTCATGGATGAAAGGAAATTGGAATAAGAGATATGTGGATAACAGTATTTCAAGCAATAATGAACGAAAGGAATCTAAATATGAAAACCCATCCAACACTACTACTGATTCATTCTTCAAAGCTTATGATGTACGCGATATTGAAAAGTAGAATGGATAGAGGCAAACAAAGCGCAAAGACAATGCCAATGATGATAAGCAACCTAACAAAAGAAGGTGCAAAACAAAAAAGTTTGAAGCTATTCAGTACTCGATTGGGCCCAACGAATAATATATTGCTATTAGAAGTTACGAATATGATATTTAGGAAAGAAACGAAGAAAATTTATCCATAATCTATCAAGATATTTTCCAGAAAAAGGACGAAGGATGGAAGGTGACGCGCACTAAGGAATAAAAAGGAAGATGGTGTGTGAATAAAAAGGAATACTGAAGAAAAGTCTAACTTACAAGACTTTTCGCTATCAAACAACGTGCTTCCGGGAGACACCCCAGAAGTTAAATTTTAATTTTGATATCTGATGTTTGTCTTCCCAGACATCAATACGGCGTAATCCGTCCCATACCATAACGGCTTTGAATGTCATGGACGTATATCAGTTCTAAATTTTTCATGCAACATTAAAAACATTATTGTCATTATGCGAATACGCTAGTATATACTTATTTGATACGCCGTATCCCCACAACTAACCCTTATTTTAGATTTGTTTTATAGTTTAGTTTAAATTAAACCGTAGGTACCAAGATAGGAATGCACATTGTTTTTCCAAACCCGTGAATGAAATAACGACGAAATTTGTGAGCAAATTACAAATCTTGAAAATCTATGAAGTGTTGGATACTCAAAAACCGTCAGGACCGGCTGTTCAAAACACGAAATCTTCTTATAAAATCACCTTGAGAAATCTACCGTGAGTCAAATATCATTGGAGTTTCTCTCATTCTAATTCTTTTTAAAATATCTCGTATTTAATGTTTTATAACACTGCAGGAGGACGTTTATAATTTCAATGGGGGATGGAATTAGAATGTTTACTTTGTCCTGAATATACACAATAAAAAGCTTAAATTTATGCTTCAAATTAATTTTTTTAAATTCGAAGCATACTTTGGTGTGAAATAACTTGATACCAATAACCCGCAACACAATAACCCTGATAGATAGATTTGAGTAATTTAAACACATTTTCGTTTTCTAAAATGGTTTTTACCGCAAATTCCACAAACATAGATGTTGCCGGGTGAATGTTGTCTACTTAAGAACTTTGGCTTGTATAATTCAATTCTCGCCCACAATAATGCTTATTAATGGATTTAATTGGATGTAACTTGTTTTAAATTGGTAAATCTTTAGGATTACAAAACCAAATTGCCTATACATGTTTTTATTAACAAACCTACACCGTTAGTAACCTCCCTTTAAACCCTTATCCACTCTCATCTTTCAGAGTGATGATCTCACTAGATACAACCCGTGAGGCCAATCCTTTAGAATTTTACACCAACTGATTTGGTTTCGTTACATCAATACACCATAACCTACCACTTTAAGATTAAGTTTGAAATTTATAGTTTCTAGCTTGCTTTCTAAAGTGTAAAGTTTGTTTTCCCAGAGTCTGTGTCATTTTCTAATCTTTTTAGTGCGGTTGGAAATTTGCACATTTCAAATGAGAATGTAAAATTAGTAGTCAAACTCCATTGATTTACTACCTTCACAATTATTGGTGAATCCGAAGAACGAAGAAATTACCGAAGGAATTATGCGGAATTATTATGATCGTGAAGATGGTGAAACTACACCGAGATTTGAAGTTTAGTTATTAAAAAAATCAAAAAAATGAGAAAAATACAAAAAGAGAGAGAAAGAAAGTTTAAAGATAATCGTTTCGCAAAGAGCATTACCGAAGGAATTACATGAAGGATCGATTATTCGTTGATACGTTAAAGAAAATCAACGATGTAGAGTATTGTACAAAGTGAAAGATATTGTCACTTACCTTGTAGAGTATGTAAAATTTTGGGATGATTGGGAAGTTGATCGTTATGAAAACGCCAGCTTACGTTGTTGTTTTTGATCTATGATCAAGACATTATAAATAGTCGTGTCTTTGTCATAATAACGGTCGGGGAAATAAGTGTCTAGCAACTTGTATCTTAAGTCTTAATCTATTTGTTTCTTGATTTTTATTTAACAACAATTTACTTCTCTCTCACCTAATGATTAGCCGCTGGTTTTACTCGAACGTGGATGTGATCGAGCGTGTATGTCTATCCCGACGATTCGGGTGTGTATGCATGTCTCAGCTGCCTCGTTGGTTTATGACTTTTGGTAAAAGTTAGAAGGTTCCTACCCTAAATTACTCTACTAGTCCTAATCTTTAACTTTTTCAAGGTGGGAATGAGCAGTCACATATGTATATCCCGGCGATTCGGGTGTGTATGTGTGGTCTTTGTCGCCCTCCTGGAACATTGGTATCGATGAAAGATTAGTTAGAGTAATCAACCGTACGCCTTTCCATATAAAAACCTATATTTACCTTTATAAAGTTGTTACTCCTTGGCTTTAGTGGTGGAGATGTGTATCCTTGCCAAGCTTATGATAGAATACTCATCACGACCGAGTAATTGAGCGAATTAGTTACATGTTACCACATAGATTAGTTGAGTGATTTGAGTGTTTTCATCTTCCTATTTCGTCAGGTGTTTGGTTGTGTACTTGTAATAGATCAAATAAGTGCTTTAACGGAAAATATCCTTAGGGATACATTTTTGTAAACTTCTAAAGGCTACTGGAGGACAAGTAGGATTCAAGTGGGGGGATATTTGATAACATCAAATAACGTCTATTTTATAGCATCATTTATCCTACGATATTGACCCATTTTGTATAGTTATTGCAAAGAATTGTTACTTAATCGTTTATATTTGAGAATTGCAGTAATTATGGAGTAATTGGTGAAACTTAGCAAAAGGCGCGCATTCTGGAGCTTAAATAAAGATATTTTGAAGATTACTATTCTGAAGACCAATACGCCGTATCTATCAAGAAGATACGGCGTATCCGTGCCTACACTCACCAAAGACCACAGAAGGATAAAGACCAATACGCCGTATTTAAGATATGGATATAATATATTATTCTGGAAGATATCAAACGTGGCCCCTACTCTAAGAAATCTCCAATACGCCGTATCCAACCCATTAGATACGCCATATTCAACTGACTTCCAGACCTTATAAATAGAAAACTCAAAAATGAGTTATAGTGGTGCTAAATCATATTCTCGATACCTAAACCACAAAAGTTGATTTTCAAAAGAGAAAAAGAGCAGAAGAGACGTATTCAATTCCATAGGAGACATCGTGTAATTCCATATACTTTTGTAATCGTTCAGTTTTTGGTATCATTCGTTAAC
>BQNB010212152.1:0-10149 GCA_026074375.1 Tanacetum coccineum
ATCATGACACATTTGATATTTTAAACTTATCATTTTAAGTTATGGATCAAGGATAGTAAAGCGAAATAGAATTAGTCACGCACCTTTGACAACATTAGTTCCTAGTACTTCTGTAAGCTCTAACTTGTGATACTTGGTGTACCCCATATGGAGATCCCTGGATAATCATAGATAAACATGTAGTTAAAAATGAATCTGGTGAATAAAAAAAATATTTTTGGTAAGGCATTTATTTTGTTGATTATAGTAGCCATAAGGACTAAAACAAAGAGAGCTACACAACAAAACAGACCAAATGCTAGATGCACCTTATCATAAAAAGCCCATATATTTATAACAAGCTAACCTCATAAACCTTCTTAGCACATCAAAAGAAACACCAAGTCACATTCACTATTGGTGAAATCATGGCATATGTATATATCTTGCTGTGAGATGCAGAAAAACCATCTAGTGATCGCATTTAAAGAAGGCTTTTTGACGAGTGTGTGAGCTAAATGAGACTGTTTGGAAAGCAGCCCTTTTTATATGATTTGGTCTTTAGAAGAACAAAATGTGCAAGTTAGTGTCATAATCTATTAGTAGAACACTTGAAATTTCAATGTTAACCATTTTGAAAGCGTATTTAGTTGAGTCATATTATATACAATAGTATATATCTCCACTTAATAAGATCATTACTCATAAGTACACGTATAACAAATTGACATGTTTTGGGTGTTTGACATAGTGGTTCAAAACTATATTCAATTTCGTACGTTTGGGTCAAAAAAGTTATTTAATTATTTGGCCATGGATGTCATTATACAGATTACACCGTCACACAATGGGAAAAGAAACAGGCATAATAACCACAGCTACAAGAAAAAGGTTCTTTTAATGACACAACAAAAAGTGTCAAAAAAGTCAAAAAAAGTGTCACCTAAATTTACATTTTTCACCATTCACTTAAAATAAAGTGTCAACTAAAAGTGTCACAAGTGGTAAAAGTATAATAGTGACACACCTATTACTGACACATACATAGTGTCTGGAATAGGTTGGAGCCTATTTTATTTGCCCAACAAAACAAGTGTCATTATATGCCTACTAGTTTAAGTTCCATTCATAAATGTAAATCTGTCACTCTTACTCTATATACATACAAATTAGTCTCTTATATTTATCAAAATTAACACATGAAAAACTAGCTGAGATTGAAATCTTTATATATTCTCAACCGCTCGATATATGACCCAAGGTATTTTGCCAAACATAAAAACGAAACAATTCTTTCCAAAGTATAAAACACTAGTAACAAACCATTATCTCACATCCAACTCATTACAACAAGCTAAAAAAAAGAAAATAGTCATGCTTGGTCTTCGCAATCCACATGTCTCCTCTAGGATGTTTTCTTGCACCCTTCTCAGGGACATTCACAATCTGGAATAGTGACCAAATAGTCAGAAATAAGCAATTCCTCATTACACGAGAGATATTTGGTATATCAATATAGTGCACACTATTTTCTTCTTTGGTATAAACTAGAGGCGACTTTTTGGACCCATTTACTAATGAAGAGGTCGATTTCGGTCGTTATTATCTCAAAGGAGTCAGATGGTTCAAATAAAATTTTTGGCTAAGAGGGAAACAGGTCAAAACGGGTGGAATATCATCCGGAATCTATTTTTTCTACATACAACTTTGTAAATCATATTATTCAGATATTTAAAGGACTCATGTATTATTAATGTTTTTGTAGTCATATTTAACGTACTGTATAATAGTACAACATGTACAAGAAAATTGACAAAATATGTTTGAGTGGCAACTGCTCAGACCGGCGCGTTCCGCCTGTTAATTAAACCGACACTCCTTTCCCATGGCCCAGTTTTGTACAGTTACCCAGGGCCCACCGAATCATTGGCTACCATTCTAACACTAACAATTATAATATCTACCTAAAAAGCAAGGAAAGCACATATCAGTTTCCTTCTAGTATCTTTATTAATGCCTGTTGCACACCCTCAACTCGAGCACCATCTCCGTGCTAATGTTTTCATGCTTTCAACCTGCCTGTCAAAATCATAGATAAAGAAAGAACATTAAGAAAGAATGCATCGGAGACATATTGAAAAGGTTTGAACTTGAAATATACAAAAACCTTTAAGTGACATACAACTTAATGAAAGGATTAACAGTTTCCTATGAAAGATAAAAGAAAATGCAATTCTCATCGCAGATACCCATATCTAGATAACATCTAATGGATAAAATATGATAAAATGTCCCACACAATTTATGTAACAGTTTATAAGGACATACAGTCAAGACTTGTATAGAATGGATTCAACATCTCCAACAAATCCGTCCTAATTGCAAACTTGGCAATCAAAACAGAGTTATAGTACGCGCCCGAACAATTTACATGAATGTTCGCATAAAGGAAAAAACATACAATATGAAACTTTAAACTAACAATTACATAACGAAGTTTTATAAGTAATAATAATGAATGAAAAAGGCACAACTTTTAATTAAACCAACAATAACTTAAGTCATTCGTAATAGATAAACAAAGACATGAATAACGGTACATAAATGGGATTAGTTTCAGGTACCATACAGCAACAAAAAAGAGTCCAACCGTGAAGGGCGACGAAGTAGAGTAAAGAGGAATAATGAGGAATTGGGGCAGAAGATTTCAGTGCACTTCTCATGACCTTATAAGTACACCTGCATTCATCATATGGACCTGGTACAAAGATAATACAATCAGTAAATAATACAATTTGTTCCACTAATTTCAAAATCTAATCTACTTTGTAAACAGTAAGAGCACGAAAAAGAGATATTTGTATACGCGCTGGAACCATTGCACCGTCGTTCAAGAGAAATATATCTGGATTAGCAGGAAAACCATCAGGAGCTTCAATACCAGCAATGGTATCACCTAATCCCTTAACACCCTGATGACCATTACAAAGCACATGTCATTAGTTTTAGATCGCAGTGCATTATGTGCTTATACATTTGTAATCAAAGATCAACATTCAATATTTTTAAAGCTGCAAACAGAGAGTTGTTTTACCTGAATGTAATAAAGTTATGTAGATGTAGTGAAAAATACAGAACATCATTTTTTAGCACTTTGACAAGCATCAAATTTATCAAACCAACCTGATCAAAAATATTAAAGCTGACAAGATTAAATGCTGCACGACGTTCTTGTCCCTATTTAGTCCCCCCCCTCTCCCCTCTCCCCATAAGCCACAACCACCAGCAGATAGATAACATAATAAAAATTTGTACAAGAAACAACACAATGCCAGTAAAACATACCTGAATGAAGTTGTCATCATCACTATCAACCAGCAAGCATATATCATCACGTCCCAGTAGCTTTTGATTTCATGCTTCGGGACCCACTAATTCTACGAAGTTGAGGATTTTCAATGGAATACACAAGGAGACTCCCATCTTTTTTTTTTGCCAGCCATGCACACAATTCTCTCTTGATATCACTGTTTAGTGAAGTATAATAATCCCGCAGTCACCACTATACTACCTCCTACCGTAACTCTATATATTTCTCATGAACTAAGCTAATAATGACAAATTTTACATTTTTTTCTTACTAGTGAACCAACTTTCCACAAGCGTTCTAAATTGTCCAGTTTCCACTCTATCGTCAGTTTGAGATGCCACAATTTCATCAATTTTCATAGTCGGATCATATGAACTTTTCTTAAGCTCATACTTCCAACATTTCCACTTACTCGACATGTCATTCATGATCCACGCTTTTATGTTGTCTTCTGAATGATCTGATTCAAATGAAAACTTTTCCTAGAGCCATACTATAGGGATTAGTAACAGATTACTTACATATATATAAACATGTTATAATCCTACACCCTATCCTACTATGAACAAGCTTTATTAGCTTTTAAATGATATTCAAGAATGCAACAGATAGTAAGTTTCTCAAATTTAATCAAAATTTTATTACCTCATTCTGTCTTGTTTTTTGATTCATACCACTCACATATTTTACTCTAATCTGTTTGCATTCTCTATATACTACTTGTAGCCTTATCCACAAATCCTTTGTTGTATCAATCTGTACTAAGTACTCTTGCAATTTATTCCTCCCTTTTATCCACTTATGACAAATAGAAAGTGAGTCATTGCCATCATTATCGCACAAACATCAAGGTAACCAATCCCAAATAGACATTAGCACCTATTAATTTATACTATATGACCCTTCCAACCAAAAACGGCTACACTGCTATAGTGTTATTCCGAATTCACTTGCACGTTCAAAAAAACTATAAATAGTTCATCCGTGACTTAGTTTGTGTTTA
Organism: Tanacetum coccineum; assembly: GCA_026074375.1. Classification (NCBI taxonomy): domain Eukaryota; kingdom Viridiplantae; phylum Streptophyta; class Magnoliopsida; order Asterales; family Asteraceae; genus Tanacetum; species Tanacetum coccineum. The sequence continues at coordinate 4,353 of BQNB010212152.1, forward strand.
TGACACCTTATAGAAAACCGCTTAATTCAATAAGATTGTTTTCATCCAAACACTCAAACCTCATATCTACCTTTAAAACACAATAATCACAATCATTTCACATTTTCACAAAATTTAAATCAAAGAATCTCACCCTAGACAAAACCGACACCAGCTTCTCCGTCCCACCCTCACCCGAACTCCCCGACTCCTCTTCCTTCGAAACCGTAGCCAAATTCGACTCATTCGAACCCTCACTCGCCTCTCCGCCATCACCACCACCATCACTTCCACTACTACAACACTCAAATCCACCATTAAAACCCTATCTAACCCTAAATTTGGTCTCCTATTAAAACTAAAACCACTCTTCCGTCATAAAATCAACAATTGATCTGACTTCATGAATCAAAACTGCCTATTTCACTACAATATCACACTATCGCAAAATAAACAAAATTAAAATGAAAATATACCGAATTGAGTGACGATCTATAGTGAGCTTCGATTAAACCCTATATCTAATCCACTGCGAATTGAGTGAGTGTGAGAGTAACGAATTATACACATGATGTAAATTCATAGCGAATAGCGTGATTGTGATGCGTGTGCGCGGGTGAGATAACACTATTTGGTGCGAAAATTTTATAATAAAAAATTATTAAAAGTTTATGAATGGGGAAAAAGTTTAGTTATTGTGTTAAAAAGTTAATTTATTTATAAGTAGTTATTTTATTACTTATATTTACACTTATTCAATACTGTATATTTTAAAATGGATCCTTTATAGCTTACGTAAATATTAGAAGTGGCAAAGTTTTACGTATATATTTTGTTAAAAAGTTTGAAGAGTATAGATACAACTTGTAGAGGTGTAGAAAAAACTAACTCGACCCAAATTTGACCTGAATAAGCTTATTCGAGTCGGTCACTTGAGTCAAAATCTTATTTGGGTCAATTTGGGTCGACCCGAGTTCTAAATAGGGTCGGGTATCATGTTGAAATTTTTTGGCTAACTCGAGTTCGGGACAACCCGATTAACCTGGATACATTTTTTTTTTAGTATAAATTTATAGATTTTCTATTTAAAAAAATAATGAATAATTCTTTTTGTCATTTTACTCAAATTCGGGTTGACCGATCCGACCCAATTGTGACGCCGATTGCGAAATCATTAGTGGTTGCAGCTTTATAAGAGGCTGTTTGGACAGGGTGTGAGTAAATGAGACTGTTTGAAAAAGGCACCCTATCATGACACATTTGATATTTTAAACTTATCATTTTAAGTTATGGATCAAGGATAGTAAAGCGAAATAGAATTAGTCACGCACCTTTGACGACATTAGTTCCTAGTACTTCTGTAAGCTCTAACTTGTGATACTTGGTGTACCCCATATGGAGATCCCTGGATAATCATAGATAAACATGAAGTTAAAAATGAATCTGGTGAATAAAAAAAATATTTTTGGTAAGGCGTTTATTTTGTTGATTATAGTAGCCATAAGGACTAAAACAAAGAGAGCTACACAACAAAACGGACCAAATGCTAGATGCACCTTATCATAAAAAGCCCATATATTTATAATAAGCTAACCTCATAAACCTTCTTAGCACATCAAAAGAAACACCAAGTCACATTCACAATTGGTGAAATCATGGCATATGTATATATCTCGCTGTGAGATTGCGAAATCATTAGTGGTTGCAGCTTTATAAGAGGCTGTTTGGACAGGGTGTGAGTAAATGAGACTGTTTGAAAGAGCCTTTTTTAGGTTCGGTTTAGAGAACAAAAGTGCAGGTTAGTGTCATATTCTATTGGAAACACTTGATTTCTATGTTTACCTTGTGAAAGCGTATTTAGTTGAGTCATATTATATACAATAGTATATATCTCCACTTAATAAGATCATTACTCATAAGTACACGTATAACAAATTGACATGTTTTTTGGTGTTTGACATAGTGGTTCAAAACTATATTCAATTTCGTACATTTGGGTCAAAAGTATTTAATTTTTTTTGCCATGATGTCATATACATATTACACAAACGCAACAGAATAAAAGGCATACCGTTTGAGGAGCATGCCTATATGTCTCCACACTAATTAGGTTGCAAAATATCTTAATTTGACTACACAAAGGGAATATGAAAGCTGATGTGCAAAATTTAAAGCTCATGTAAATATATAAAGTCATATAATGCACAACATAAACATGTCAGACATATCCATATAAAAGAGAACAACTTACCCTGCTACTATAACGTGTCCTTAACCTTAAAATAGAAAGGTTTTCGGTCGGGATGATCAACCTGCAATGTATGTCACTAAATAAGCATATATTTACTTATCGTGAATAGAAACAATAAAGACTAAGATAGGAGCGACTGACCATAGTACAATGAAGAACTGAGACGATCGTGATGCGTGCGAAACTTTTAAGTTGATCCTCCATGTCCATCATATTCACCAAAGAACCCTTAATTTCGCAACCAAATATGATCAGTACATTACAAACCGATTTCCAATTTCAACTTTTATTAAACAAACTAATTTACATAAATTAAAAAGCATCTACATCTCACAACAAAAATTCGATTATTAGTACTCTAAGTGCAACATTGATCTATTTATTAATTTATTCGTCGCTTGGGATTCAGTTTCTGTTGCAAAACTGTAGTTTTTACACACATCCCAAAGGCGGAACTAAAAATTAGAAATTTGCGTAAAATGATAGAATCCATCTTACCTTTTTAGTTTTTTACTTATCAAAACAAAATTTGCGACAAATTTATAAACACAAAACTGATCCATACTTGATAAGTAATGAGGGTAAACAAACTGAGGATGATTGCATCGATGAGGAAGCTATAGGGTTTTCAACCACATCATCCGTGAACCATGTGTACAATATAAATCAAACAATACACACATGGTCACAATGAACCCATTTCATAGTAAAAAAAACGCAAATCATTGATATGAATAGCAATCTAGGTTTCGGTGTACCTGAGGGAATTCATCTTCACATTCAAATCCCTTTTCCTTTTCCTACTCACATCCTCATCCGCATCTGCATCCTCTTACATCATAGTCGCAACGCAAATCAGCCTGCACCTCATCATACAAAATAATAACATAATCACCCTCTCATTCAAATCAATACACACATCATAAAATTAGCTTAATTGCATAAAAAACCAAATTTAAAATAAAAAACCAAGCTATGATTTTTTCATACGTGGTTCTTGAAGTAGCGTACTTCCTCAGTAAATGTGGCCGCCATAACTCGCATTGTGATATTATTTTATAGATGAATTTTTAATATTGAAAGTAGGAACGGTGGGGGAAGAATGTGGAAGAAGGAAAAAACACAGATGGTTGATTCTTTTAAAAAACACGTGTCTACAAAGTAAGTAACCCAAATGAGAAAATAAACCGTCATAAAAAAAACATAAAAGCCCAAGATACGGGCCCAACAGAAGAGCCCGATGAAAATCAACCCAGTCCAGTTTTTTTGTTGCCACATGTCACGAACTTTAGTATCTTGTTAAATGGATGGGAAAGGTTAATTCGACAAGTAAAAAACATTTTGTGAAAAACATCAAATAGCTAGATATGCATGTTATGAGTACTTGTTACAAGTCTAGTTAGATATTTCCCTTGTAGACATAATAATCATGTTAGTTTTGAGCACTTTTTTTAACGATAATTTTAACTATCTCACAATGTTTATATCATAAACTATTTCGCATGTCCCAAGCAGAACTTGAACCAACAACCATTTGGTTGGGGAGCTTCTCACACAACATAGTGATACCACTTGTTACAATTATGACAACAAACACGAAGTTCGATCGCGGAACGCTAGATCGCGAGTTGTATCGAGCACAAGTAGCAAACATGAAAGACTACAAATAACAGACAAGAATATGCACACAGTATAGCCTCGTACCAAACCTTTATTTAAGACCTAATAAAGCTATTACAACGAGGATGAAGAATAAATAACTAGCATCGCTCCTCATCTCTATTTATAGAGATGAGGGGGTAGAAACATACCCTAAGTCGAATAGGAAACATCTTGCCTTGCAAGGCAAGCTAAACACTTCCTAGTTCTAGTCTAATCATAATCTATATTACAACGTACACTTAAGTCCCTAAATTATATTAAGTTTGCTACTAATATTCTACAATTTTCATCTTAGGAGTAACACTTAAATATAACCGATACTCAGCATCTTTTCCTCATGCTGAAACCTTGAACCGAGGATCACCTTGTTAACTAGGCATTGTACTTCAGCAATTTTCATAGATTAGCTTTCATAGACTCCTTCACGTTCTTCATTTCAGCAACATTACCCTCTCCACCCTCTTGACCAGGTACTCCGGTTACCATAATGTTTGCCCTTACCTTTATACCAAGGTGTACCTTTTCCTGCTCCTTTACCAAGCAGGCTGTGTTTGTCTTTTCTTTAAGTTGCTTGTCCTTCAACCGTCTTTGAGCCACTGTAACATCATCGTTACTAACCTGAAAAACCTCAGCTTTATGATCCCATTAAGCTCCCTGCAATCCTACCTCACACCAAACATATTTTTAAACTTGTACTCCATGGACTCCTGTTTCAACACAAGGACCAACTTGTTTATGACCAAGTTGTTTGAACCCAACTTGTTTAGAACCAAGTTGCTTTAATCCAACATGTTTTGAACCTCCATGCTCTTGTACACCAAAATTCATCACTTTTGCTTTAAAAGTATACACACGGTTCTTTTTCTTGATCCTAGTTATCATAACCCGACAACCTTTGATCACCTTGATTCTACCCATCTGCATCTTCATAGTATAACCCTCTTTTTCAATAGTACCCTATGAAATCAATCTTATTCTTAATCTTGAAACATACCTAACATCTTCTAGTATAAAGCTTGATCTATCATGCAACTGTATCTTCAGTTTTACTGTTCATTTAATAGTGCATGTCTTGTTATCACCTAATTGAACCAAACCACCATCAATAACCTTAAAGTCATACAAGAAATCCCTCCTGTGTGTCATATGATAAGACCCACCTGAATCCATTACCAATTCAGTCATCTCATCCTTCCCGACTACCTCGAGGCTTCTCCAAAGTAGGCATTACCCTCGTCATCAGAAGAATCAGAATCTTGATCATGCTTACCCTTCCTGACGAACCAACTTGACTTCTTCAATGGACAATCTCTCTTCATATGACCCTCTGAATGACATATGAAACACTTGAGTTTACCAGTTTCACCCCTTGACTTAAACTGCGAACTTCCACCAGAATGAGCTTTACCTGAATGATCTGACCTTCCCCTTACATATAACCTGTCACCAGTGTCTTCCTTTGTGCTTTTAGTTCTTTTCTTCAACTCCCTTGAATTCAGAGTCGCTAAAACATCCTCCATTGTCAAGGATTCCCTCTCATACAACAATGTCTCTACAAAGTTTTCATAAGACGATGACAACGACATAAGTAACATAACTGTCTGATCTTCATCCTCAATCTTGATATCAATATGCCAGATCAAGTATCAACTTATTAAACTCATCTATATGATCATTCATTTTTGTACCTGGACTCATATAGTATGTGTACAGCTTCTTCTTCAGGTACAATCTGTTTGCTAAGGACTTAATCATATATAAAAAAGTCAACTTCGTCCAAATTCTTGTAGCAGCTGTTTCCTTGGTAACTTCCCGTAAAACACGGTCTCTCAAGCATAAAATTAAGGTATTGTATGCCTTCTTCATCAAAGCAACCTTTTCACCTGCTTTTATGTCCGCGGATAA
>BQNB010212153.1:0-10149 GCA_026074375.1 Tanacetum coccineum
CGCCGTCTCCAGCTGCTGAGAACATAATCTTGAGAAATGTTGGTGTAGGTCTGTAGTCTTGTCCGTTTCTTCTCCAAATGAGCCTAAGTAACATGTAATTCTTCCAAATGTCATCCAAATGAGAAATACCGGAAAAGTAATGATTAAGTACCTATTGTGGGCATAAACACACGATTTAGGGGGTTAAACGACCCCGAAAAAGTGTATAAAATGACACATCATCAAATACCCCTACACTTGGGATTTGCTTGTCCTCAAGCAAATAGGTTTTTCTACCTAGACAATAACAATATGAGGGGTCATTTTACCTACTCTTTAAAAGTATTTTTGTGGAAAACTAGAAGGGGGGTTGAATAGTTTACCGCTTTTTAATTTAAGGTTTTAAAGTGTTTGTAAAAATTCTAGATTCGACTTTATGTGAATTCAACACTTGCACAATATAAACAATATACTTATCTAAACAATTAATAAGATAGTATGAGAAAATAATGCAAGACAAGAGATAAGAGTAAGAACAATCAAACCAGAACGCGAGGATTTATAGTGGTTCGATAACGAAGCACCTCTTTGCCCTACTCCACTCCCCGGGCACCTAACTCGAGAGTTTTCTTCACTATGTCAACAAGCTCCCTTATGGCTGAGAAAACCGTACACAACGTTGCTTACACCGATTTACGACACAAAGCTAAATGTCGAGTTCTAATCTTAGCTAGAACCAATCTATCACAACACGACTTCACTACTTGTTCACGACTTCACGACTTCTTCACAACTTCAAGACTTCTTTACAACTTCAAGACTTTATTTCACCACACTACTTATATCACAACTATCTAACACTACTTGCTAAGATCACCACGATCTAACTATACTTATAAATATCGCCAAGATCTAGCTACTACACACAAATACAAGATATATAATTGATTTACAAATATGTGATATGAATGCAACAATGTTGCAATACACACTAAGGTGTAATACTTCTTCACTTGATGATGGAAGTATTCTTCTCTTGCACTTGAGGAATTAAGCTTGGATCACTTAGAAACAAAGCTTTATGATTAAATGATCAAAGGATTTTAAAGAGGATATGTGGGCTGTTTTGAGCAGAAAGAATGAGTGCAAAAGGTTAGAAAATAGTGGAAAAAAGTCTAGTATTTATAGGACAAACTAGAGGAGCGTCAGTCAATGGGTGGTCCCCTTAAATAGGTGGGCGGTCCCCTTAAAATTAAGGGGGCCACCCGTGTATTTAAAGAGGCAGCCCTAGACTAGGGGCTCCCCAATTTGTCTTTTGTGTAGGGGGAATTTTCTAGAACTTTTCTAGCCGTTTTAGGTCCGAAAATTTGAATTTCAAAATGTTTATTTTGAATAAAACATTTCTTTTAATTGTAGAAAATGTTTTGTAATGTTTATAAAAATGTTTACAACATTTTATAAAAGTGTGAGGTTGAATAAAAATTTCCTTTGATCATAAAATGCATTAAGCATTTATTTATTTATACATTTAAGTGATATAATTTTAGAAATGAAAATTTACTACTAATTGCTTGTTTACATTTAATTTTACATTGAACGTTTTTATATTTTGTGATTATCAAAACATAAAGATGTGAAAAAATATTAATAATGTTTTTAGGCATCATTTCTATCAACAAACTCGAATACCTTTTATATAACCCGCGTCCACTAACTATCAACCCACTATCTATTCTTAACCCGTGATCTTGGAAAAATCTTCAAAATCTTTGTTTCTTGCTCTTGTGTGGTTCGTCCGGATATAGAGAGATAGAAAAAAAAATTTGTTTTGATTTCAAAATGATGCATGAACCAAAATGTTTGAGATGGTGGTGGTTATAAGAGTATTAGGGAGACAATTTAGCTTAAAAATAGCCATCTTGTCCCCTTCTTGCATTTCCTTGACCGAATGGATCCTAGGGAGGGTCTCGGTTTTATCTTTTCGTGTCGGGATCACTTAAAAGCTTAATTTTTATCTATTTCAAACGTCAATCGAACTTAGTTAGTATTTTAATTGCTTCAAAAATCACTTTTCCATAAATCTAAGTTATTCACACGACACCTAACACATTAAATTGTTACAAAAATCTATTTTGAGCCGTTACTGGCCGACTTTGGACCGAAAACATAAATTTTTGACAAAACTCAACCGAACCTTGCTCATCCATTTTAAAAACACTTCAAACCACAAAATAGGAGTTGACAACTTCTATTTGACCAAAATTCCATTTTCTTACGAACATTACAGTCTTTTACCGAATTTCACGAAAACAACCATTTTTTGATAACTTTTAAATCTCGCACTCACGATTTACGTTTTAAACCAACGTTATTTTATCACCATGAATTTATTAAATAAATAAACCCATTAACACATTCCCAATTTCATTAAATCTCCACTCTCAAATAAATTGTCGTGCCGGTACGCGCTGCGTGACGATTTTTCGCTAGACGCGGGAAAACTTCCCGGAAAGCACTGAAAACCTCAAAACCACTCAAACAAAAAAAAGAATCAAAAGTGATTCACTTACGAACTCAAAACTCCATCAAACTCCCGGTTAAATCGTAACCGTTTTATGCAAAATAATCAATTGAAGTCAACTTCTCAGCTTTCATCAGGAAAACTGACAAGATCGAAAGACTTCAAAATACGAAATTATAATATTTTATAATACTTAACCCTGGGCAAATTACCGGTTATCACAGTCTCACCCCCTTAAAGGAATTTCGCCTCAAAATTCAACTTAAATCATCGAATCACAACATCGACAGGAAATTCCATTCCTCGACGAATCACATCAAATCACTAGGGTTTAGTCTTTTCAGGCAAGGTTTCTTACGATTCCTCTAAAGACTAAGTTTTTCCACATTCCAAATCCTATAATTTCTCATATTCAATTCATATTCGTTCACAAAATTACGATAGTCTCTTACTATCCCTTAGTTTTACAATTTCTTCAAACTTAGGTCATGATGTCTTAGTCGGGTGCCAGGATACAATCCAGTCCTCGACGTGACGACTATTCTATTAAAAATTAACATAGCCAAACTTTTTGGTTATTTAACCAATGGGACTAATCCTACAGGGTATATGTCCTACATAACACAACTCACACTTTACTTTCTCAAGAATGCCTATGGTTCTTTTACCAACACTCACTCACTCAAAATCTCAAGAAAACCTTACTTGGTCAAACACTCCAGGCTCTACCTTTCTAGGAAAAACGTTTCATAATCTAAACCTCATCATTATTTGCCTTAAACTTTTCCAAATCAATCCTACTCAACGAGTGCCTTAAATCTCACTTCACTTAGTTAGGTCAAAATACCTCTTCAAAAGCTGACACAATAAAAAGTATGGTCAGGTTTCCAATTTGATCACTTTAACTCTTTCTAATTTTCCCTGTGACCATTCACGGTCTAACACTTTCCTATTAGCTCTTCTAACGAAACGGTAAAATCGATCAGCTCGAATACATTTCAAGCTTACCGAATATACCAACTACATCGTACGCCAATCCTAATAAGGAAATGGGTATCCGCTCTATCGCGAGCGAGCAATCGTAATGCAACCACACACGAGAAAACTATGCTCTCAAGCTAACATAAAATAACACAAAACACTGCTATCCATAATTATTGAACAAAATTTCCTTCACTATCATAAAGACGATTTCAGTACAAATCACCTAACGACTAGTAAGGATTTGTCATAACTACCAATACAAAAAGAAACTTTTCTAATCATAATACCAACACTAACCGACGCTACCAGGTTTAGTGATGTACACAAACTAATAATCCAAACCTCTAATATCCTACACATCTCCTCTGGGCCCTTGCCCCCTCCTCATACTGTCAACAATCTCAGCCAACTCTAACCGCGCACGTCTCTCCTCTGTGACCTGTAATCGCAACTCTCAGTTCTCTCCTTGCGTATCACTAATGGCATGCCACAGAGCTGCTCTCTGTGCATCCGTCTGGCCTGCCCACGACTCCAGGGCTAATACTGGTCTCCAAATCGCTCCAAAATTCACTACAACCCTCTTTTGCTCATGCTCTAGACTCCTAAATCGATATCTCTGGGAGAAAATCTCATCCTTAACTGTCCCTAACCTAGTAAATAACTCTCCTATGTCCCTATCATACCTCTCAAACAAAGCAGGTGATAGCTCCTTGAATTGTACCGTATGATCATGAATCAATCCCCCTGCATCTCAACTTGAGCTCCCAACTCGGTCAAAAATCCCTCAGTCTTAGCCGTAGCGGGTGAAGCTACAGGCGATGGAACAGTCAGTGATATCATAGGTGATAAAATAGGTGAAGGAACAATAGGAGGTGCTGGAGAAATATGAAGCGAACCCGACGGCCACTCGGGTGATGGTGGTGTCTGAGCAGGTGGTGATGGTGGTGGGTAAGCAGGAACATCAATGTAAACTATGCCATCCTCCGGGTCCATCCAATTGGTAAGTGTGGGTTGCCTAAGTGCCGACACTATCTCTGGTCTCTCAGACTCTGGTACAGATCCAGAACTCTAACCTACCTCAAATACACTAGGCATCCAGCCCTCTCCCAATGCTATCTCCCGGCGTCTTAACGCCCCATATCCTAATCTTAGAGGCTCACCCATGGTTGTCTCCGCAACCGGGGCTGCCCGTTGTTGACCCCCAAGTACAGCCTCATCCCCACCTTAACTAAGACTCTCAACTCCTATATACCGGGGCCCTCATCCCCCGCAACAGGATCCTTGTCCCCCGCAGTAGGATCCTCATCCTCTACAGTAGGACCCTCATCCTCTGCGTCCTCGCTTATACTGTTAGAATCCAAACTCTCCCCCATCTCTTCGTCATCCTCCTTATCATCCCCCTCTTCACCATCCTCTGTCTCCTCATCATCCTCTACTAACTCAGATGTACCCCGATAACGCTTTCATGAAGGAAGGTCTGGTGGTTACAAAGATGGTGAACTCTCGTAAGAGGACCTAAACCTCTAACGGAACGTTAAATCGGACATAGCTGCCACCTCTGCCACATTGGTAGAGAGGCCTGGTAACATCGCCGGTGGGACACAGACAGCCATACGCGTAGTCCTACAAAGAATGGGAACCAAAGTGGGTGTAATATGGGTAAGTGAGTGATCTGGTGAAAGTGGTGCGGTGGAATCCGATAACGTGGATCTCGCACGAGACGTGTCAGAACCCTCTGACTCCTCAACATGACATGTGGGTGGTGTACTATCAGGGAGTAAAGTGGGTGATGCTACAGTGTGTGGTGACTCAGGTGCCTCAGTCTTAACAGGGTCCTCAATAGGTTCGGACTCAGTGTCCATCCCAACCAAATAAGCCTGCCTAATAGCCTCATAGGGATCCTTCGGTAATGGTATGGGCACTCGGGAGCTCTGAGCTCCGTCAGCCTGAGTTCTCCGGGTCAACAAACACTGGGGTAGACATCCTGTGATAACACGATAAAAGGGTAAATGTATAAAATATTATTATCCAAATTATCATCATCATTATGCTTGCATATACAAATCATTATAGCGTTCGAAATTAGGCGTTCGTAACCATATATATATATATATATATATATATATATATATATATATATATATATATATCCTTATATATATTAAATATATCGGGAAGAATACGAACAATGAATAAACACCGACCAGGATCGATACCGAACAGGCACAACTGGTCATCACATAGAGCACATAATCCACAAAAGCATATCCTCAATTCACGTTGCAACCTGCGCCTTTCCACTAAAATTCCCAAGGCAACATGCACTACACTAAGGCAAGCACGGTCAATCATCAACCAATCAACATCGCTACCCGTGATAATTTCACTTACATTCTCAAGGCATCGCATACTACTATTACTAAGGTAGCATGGCAATCCTAAAATCAATATGATCTCAATATCGACACTCGCAAGTGTTCTCATCACTTTACATCCTGTCATTTTCAAGTGGTCACATTACTCATACATCCCTTCCCTCCTCTAACATAACTTTAGGAAAACTAACCCCATCATTTCATAGTCCTTCATGAATTTAGCATAGTTGATCAGGCTATGCGTAATTTAGGAAAACACCATGAACTGCTCAGGCTAGTTGGCTTCCGCTATGTTTGAGGTTTTACTAAAAACAGACTTCACTTTGGTTATAGTTGTGTTTTCATTTTATTTTATAAAAACCGGCATTCTCTATAACCTTGGCTCTTGATACCAATTTGTCACACCCCGCCAGTGGCGAAAATACGAGAGGATATCGTCCATTGCACAAGATACAAGATCATACATTTTACAATTTACAAAGAAAATATTTAAATTTACATCAACTATACAAGTTACGACTTTACGGTACAATAATTTCAACTCATCTTGACTCAACCCCCTTGGTTAAACATCTTTGGTCTTCCAACCTCATTCACATACCTTTAATTGACACACCTGAAAATGATACTCGAAAACGTCAACAATAATGTTGGTGAGCTCGTAGGTTTGACCTTAAACTCAAAAGTTGTGCCAATATTTCAAACAGTGGACAATAGTTCAATATGACAGTGAATATACATGCAAACTACCCATGACATAGCATCCCTGCTAGTCAATCATCATATGTCACTTACGCACCTAAAGGGCCTACCAGCTGGAGCACTAAATTAGGGCAGGACCTCACACATACCAGGGTAGGCGTACCCATCCGATCCAAACAATCATACAAATACTGGGATAGGCGTACCCCTCCGATCTAAACAATCATGCAACACATAATATTTACATAGCAGTCATAAGCACATATCTTGTCCCAAAAACAAAACCACTTTTAGCACAATTCAATTCAAAACAGTTCAAAACACATTTGAGTATCATTTTCCCCTAACGAAAAAAAAGTAAAAATGGGGCTATGAGAACTCACCTCGAATAGCAAAATGCAAACAGCACAAATCTCAATCTCAAGGCACAAATAATCTCAACGCAAGCGCACAGCAGTACCCGGCCACGACCTAGTCAATTACGACACCTTATTAATATTTGTACAAAGTTGTCTTATTGTACAAGTGTTTGCCTTTACACACACCAAGATTCTCAATACCGTTACTAAACCTCTTTGTCTTATCACCAAACCTTTACTTTTTATCTCAAAACCGTTATCTTATCACGAACCCGTTATCTTTTACCAAAACCGTTATCCTTACCAAAACCGTTATCACATATTATGGTTGTGTGGTAATTACGCAAAATGACTCAACACTTGGGCAAAGTGCGACCCCAATACACTCACTTAGAAACACCTCCAATCGTTAATACGAAACAGTCGACCAAATACTCCGCTGAAATCTGACGAAAAGAAATGAGTAAGAACTCAAGAGCCGAAAATAAATCAATATTTCCGTAATCGATACGATATATATATATATATATATATATATATATATATATATATATATATATATATATATATATATATATGTATATATATATATGTATTTAATAATTTAATAAAAAAATATCTTATTATTATTTTCGTCTTATCATCGGGCTAACGGGGTAATTACAACATCTCGTTATTCATGTCCAATAGTTTTTACCTCGACATTTAATCTTTCACAAAAAAAATCATCTTTTATTCCTTCAAGTCAAATCGACACAAACGTTTACATATATTAAATATTTAAGAAATGCTTCGAGAAAATATATCTTTCGACTTGTAGTAAATTTGAATTAAAATAATATTTTATTATTAAACTCTTGAAAATTTACCTTTTTTAAGTAAAAGTTTCTAAGTATAAACTTCTTTCGAAAATTCGGTATGACCCGTTCGTCTATACGACGTTTTCCAAGGTGTTAAACCTTAATCCCAAACACTTTTCACGGACTCAACATTTTTTGACAAAATAACAAAAATATCAATACTTTCAACACTTTTTATCCAACCGTAACCAAATAATCCAATTACATTTGGCAAGTCCAACAAAATCCCTCTTAATCCAAACCAAATCCATTAGTCCATTTATAAGTCCACTAATCCATTTACTTGTTATTGGGCCTTATGGCCCATTAAGGTCTTAAGTACTTAGTCCGATAGCAAAATCTAGTCCATTCCATTTTACACAAGTCCAAAATATAAATCAAAACCCAACGGGTCTTAAGCCCATTAAGCCAAACCAATATAAGTCGAAATCACATATAACTGTGGCCCATTAAGCCGAAACAAAATGGGCTATAAGCTCTAAAAATATAAGCCGAAACGATAAGCTATAAGCCCATAATATATAAATAAGTCAAAATCCAATAAGCCATAAGCTTATTATATAAACCAAACCAAATAAGCTATAAGCTTGTTATATAAGCCGAAACTAAATAAGCTATAAGCTTATTAAATAAGTCGAAAACCAATAAGCCATAATATTATTATATAAACCAAAATCAAATAAGCCAAAGCCGAAACTATACGCTCAAAAATAAACCGAGACCAAGTGGGTCGAGTCCACTTCTTGAGTCGGACCGAGCTAAAACCAAACGGACCCCTTAGTTGGGCCGAACCCACACCGAAACCAAACAAACCCAATATAAGCCCAAAAGCTAATAAGCCGAGGATAATGGGCCGAGCCCATGTCCTTTAGTCGGACTGAGAGCACACCAAGCTCAAAATCTTAAAACGGTTGAGCCCAAACCAAATCACCATAAGTCCAAAAATTTACCAAATAACCTCTAAATAAGCATATTATTAAGCATTCTCCAAAAATAAGTCCAAAAGCACTTTGACAAAATCATAAAAATACCACAACAACCAAAATATTAAACTTTAAATCCATGTTTCTTTTCTTTTTATATGCCGACGAAATAAACACCCCTTTATTTAAGTTTTTCGATTCCAAGATTTGACCTTTTTGACGATCAATTTGTACAACTAGCATCTAGACATCACAACAATCATAGAAGTACCACTTAAATCAAAGTTTTTGAAAAACTTACTTGTTTGGATGACCTTGGTTTGGTTTTGACGCGAAGAGAACGAACTCTGTGGAAAACTAGAAGGGGGTTGAATAGTTTACCGCTTTTTAATCTAAGGTTTTAAAGTGTTTGTAAAAATTCTAGATTCAACTTTATGTGAATTCAACACTTCCACAATATGAACAATATACTTATCTAAATAATTAATAGGATAGTATGTAAAATAATGTAAGACAAGAGATAAGAGTAAGAACAATCAAACCACAACGCGAGGATTTATAGTGGTTCGGCAACGAAGCACCTCTTCGCCCTACTCCACTCCTCGAGCACCTAACTCGATAGTTTTCTTAACTATGTCAACAACCTCCCTTATGGCGGAGAAAACCTTACACAACTTTCGCTTATCTTGATTTCTGACACCACTGCTAGGAAAGATCACCAAGATCCAACTATACTTACAACTATCACCAAGATCTAAAAACTACACAACTTTATAAGATTTACATGTTATGATATGGATGCAATAAGATTGCAACAACACACAAAGATGTAATACTTCTTCACTTGATGATGGAAATATTATTCTCTTGCACTTGAGGAATTGAGTTTGGATCACTTGGAAACAAAGCTTTATGATTAGATGCAAATGATTTTAATGAGATGTGTGTGCTGTTTTAGAACAAAAAGAATGAGTGCAAAATGTGAGAAAATAGTGGGGAAAGTCCAATATATATAGGACAAACTGGAGAAGCGTCTATCTATGGGCGGTCCCCTTAAATAGGTGGGTTGTCCCCTTAAAATTAAGGGGGCCGCCCGTGTATTTAAGGGGGCCGCCCTAGACTAGGGGCTCCCCAGTTTGTCTTTTGTGTAGGGGGATTTTCTGGAACTTTTCTAGCCGTTTTAGGTCTAAAAAATTTAATTTCAAAATGTTTAGTTTGAATAAAATGTTTCTTCTAATTGTAGAAAATGTTTTGTAATGTTTATAAAAATGTTTACAACATTTTATAAAAGTTTGAGGTTGAATAAAAATTTCCTTTGATAATAAAATGCATTAAGCATTTATTTATTCATAAGTGATATAACTTTCGAAATGAAAATTTACTACTAATTATTTGTTTACGTTTAATTTTACATTGAACGTTTTTATATTTTGTGATTATCAAAAC
>BQNB010212154.1:0-10149 GCA_026074375.1 Tanacetum coccineum
GTAAAGTATTTTTAGTAAATTTTTCAGAATTTTTCGAAGTAGTTTAGTATTTTTTATAATTTAATTTAGTTAAAAGTTTTAAAAATTCATAAAAAATACAAAAATTATCAAAAAAATATTTTTCTTTTTTAGAAAATTTTCTTTTGTCATATAGTTTGTAGGAAAAATTTAAAACTTTTCGTAGGGTCATTTTTACAACTTTTTACTTTTTAAAGAACGGTCCGGGTGCGGTTTTTTGTTTTGACTCGTTTTTGGGTCAAACGAACTCCGTTTTCGGTCTAGTCTTTTTCATTCTTCGTTATTTGTCCCGTAGAGTAGTTTAGAAGTAAAAATTTCTTCGTAGGGTTATTTTTAAGGATTTTAGGTTTTTCCCCCTTTGTTCGGGATTCGTGCTTTCGTTTTTTAGCTTAATTTCATAATTTTTAGGTTTTTCTTAAACGTTTTTAATCGTTATTGTTTAATTTGACTTTTCCACCCTCTCAATTCAATTCCTTCCTTCAAACTCAAATCTTCGACTGTATCGATTCTCCAGTCCAGCCTCGTTGGGGATAAACGACCCGGGAACACTCTATACTACTTCTCGGTTTCATTGACTGTTGTTTTTAGACTTATATATATTTTATATTTTATTATATATTATATACATAGTGTAAAAACCCGCAATCAAAGTGCTTCACCTTTTTTGACCCATTCAATATCATAGTGATCAGTTATGGTATGAGTTGAGCTACCACAAGCTTCACATCTTTTAAAGGCATGTTGAGGGTTTCTTGGATTGATCTCTCTTTCTAAAGAGATAATCCTGTTATGACCATTTGTGTCATGGTTATAACTTCCACATAACCTACATACGGGATAGTATAAACATTTATTAAATAAATGATCTATACATCTACAGTGTATGTAAGGTGGAAAGAAGCATTTTGATGGTCTTGAGATATAAGATCTTGATGAAGATATACCCAGACTTTTGAGATGCTGAGACATGTTCATGATGGAAATGTATTCAGCATGATCACAGGTTCTGTGATCAGTTCTCTTACACTTTTTACAAAACAAAACCTTGTAACAATTATGTGAGAGATGATTGTTTAGGCCACACAGATCACAACTCTTTTTGAATTATGTTTTGTATTTGTTTTGAAGTGCATTTTGTAGAACCTGTTGATTATTTCTGGAGTAAGATGACTGATTCTTGCTAATTTGTAATTTTAGGTCGTTAAGTTCTTTTATTACAATAGCTAAAGGAGGATCATTGATAAGTGTAGAATACACATATCCGTTTGTACTTAAAATAACCCAAGTAAACCCAAAACAGACAAAAAATGGCAAAAATATGCTTGTATTTGTGTTTTGTGTATGCAGGTACGGATATATCAAAAATCATAAGAAAACCATCAAAAACAAGCAAGCACAGACACGAGAACGGAAGAGTGAACAAAAGCCGGAAGCAAAGCCAAGAAAAGTCAAACCCTCAGTCAAAGTGGTCAAATCATGGTCAACAAAAGTCAACAAGACCCAAAATATTCCATTTAAGCCCCTCAACTTTAAGAAAAGTCCATAAAAACTTCCTAAGCCTAATTGGGCCTTACCCGGATCCTTAAGCCCAAAACCATAGCCCAACTCTTTCTTTTATAAACTCCAGGGACCAAACTTGCATATCTCCAAAGCCTTTTATAACTAAAAAGGGAGAAAAGAAAGAGAGGGACCAAAATTGCAATGTGCTCAAAGTTTTTAAAATGTATATTAACCCTCCGTTTTTCAGTTGAAAAAGGCGCATACAAATCAATTTGTACTATCTCCACATCGTCCCCAGAAGTTACCACTCACTCTTAACAAAGTGCCAATAAGGAAATTAAGAAGGGTAAATTTTGGTAATTCAAGAGGCTACTACAAAAATGGCAGGAGAATATGTAATCTGTCTAATCAATTGCTTACTTAAGCTCTCTCTCAAGCATAAGGGCACGTCAGCTATGGAAAAAGCACACAAGTGATGGGTTTTTGTGCTAATCTACTCACAAAAGAAGCACAACATGTCACATCAAAGAATGACATGCTGGCAATCCTCTATCACACACAAATGATCAAACGGCTCCCATTTACTCTCCAATGATTAAAGATTTGAATGGTCATGATTAGATGGGGCGTGCAAGAGAAGGAAGGCTAGAAGCTTCCTCAACAGCCTATAAAAGGCCCTCACATTTCACACACACGAGATCATCTTTTTCCCTTTTCTAGTTTTTAGCCTAATATAGTTTTTAATGTAATTTTTAAATTCAGTTGTAATTTCTCTTTAAGGAATGTAATTCAGTTTTTATTAATGAAATTGTGCGTATGGTTTTAGGAAAAACCATGCGTGTGGATTTATGAATCAAAGGTTACATGAGATTTATAGAAGATAAATAACAGCTTATACAAGATTCTAAGAGCTTATTTAACAAGTCATGAGCTTACTTGAGCTTGAAATGGGTCGAATGTGATGGATGTGGGTCGAACGCCTAGGAAAATAAATCAAGGACCTCTTTTCTTGTTTCTTGGCTTCGATTTCCTTCTATCTTCTCTTCTATCTTCCTTAAGATTTGGCTTGATTCATAATTTTAATATGTGTTTGAGTTTTATTATGAGAATGGAATGTATTGTTGTAGTGAGGGGTATATATAGTGCAAGAATCGGATTGGTGACCAAGTTTAAGTGGACTATGGGATCAAGTAGAGTGTAGTGGTGGCAAAGGTTAGCCATGGTGATTATTATGAGCTAGGAAAGTAGCTATGCAAGGTGGAGTTTTATGGGAGGGTACGGTTTCATAAGGAGGTGAAGAAAAGGATGTTTGCTTGGTGATTCAGGTGATGACATGGGGTGGTGATGGAGGTATTAAGGGGTGGCTGCTTGTTGGTGATGTGGTGGTGAGGTCATGGTGGTGCTAGGGTGCTAGTTTGATTTAAAATGGGTTTTAAACTAGTTTAAACTTGTTAAAGGGGTGACAGGTTGGTTTTGATTTCGGGTTAGGGTTTTTGGATTTAGGACGTGGATTAGTGTTAAGATGTTGTGCATTATGTGTTGTACCTTGTGTTAAAGTGGTGGTAAGAAACTAGAATGAATTTGGAGGGAAAATAAGTTAGTTTGAAGTCTATGATTAATTGATTTGTACATTGATCGTTTAAAGACTTGTACATGGGTTTTGGAGGGAAATTATATTCAAATGTTGTGCTATAATACTTGTACACATGCCTTATTATCTTGTACATTTGGCTTAAATGAAAACATTACATGAAATTAGGGTTTTTGGAATAAACGTTACAAATAGTGCTTGTTTGAAATAACGTTGAAATGTTATGTTGACAGATAACGAAATAGGTAAAAATAATATTAGAACATAGACTTGACATATTTGGATGTTTACTAGATATAAACATAGATATAGTTGGCATTGGTTGTTGCGTGAGCTCGTTTAGTTTGTTATGTAAGTTACGTTACATAGTTGACATGAAATAAAGCAAAAATTTTCCATCAAAGATAGTTGTACATAATTTAATAAGTAGATATTACATTGATGCATCTAATTTAATAGATGGATAATTACATTAATGAAAATTGTGGGTTGTTACAGTCTCCTTCCTTTAAAAGAAATCTCGTCCCGAGATTTAGTTTTTCTTGGTTATCCGTTCCTGCACAATACATTTAGCAAAACAAGCATATATTTGGCATTTTAAGTCCGTTTTTGGTTATTTTAGCTTGTTTTTAAAGGTAAAAGGTATGTGTAATTAAACACATACCACTGTTCACCAAAAGGTCCAAAGTTCAAAAATGTAAATTTATGATAACTCGTCTTAATACGAAAGCGTGGGCATAAGAAACGTTAAAATCGGGCTTAAAACGCGAAAGTTATGCTAGTTTTACTAAAACAGTAATTATAAACGTTTTAACTTATTAAACACAATTTTACCAAAACAATTAGATGGTGATTGAGCTATATAGACCTATATGTGGTATTAGTTTATCAAAGTACTATATTACTAGGGAGTTTCATAATGAGGCCTCTTCGGGGTGGCGTATCGACGAGTTGTTGGATTTACGATTTAAAGTGTCCTAGCTCCTCATACGTTCACTACATGACCTCTTAATTATGATAGCCCGAACGATAGTATGATGAGCTATACGACCTATAAATAATCAAAGTGTTTAGTACTTATACGACCTATATTGGATTAGGTTGCCTTCGGATTCCTTCGTGACGCATTTTTCTATTGTGAATACTTGTTGATTTCCATTCACTCGAGGTGAGTTCATAGTCTCGCATTTCAATCTTTTCAATGTTTTATAAACCCGCGAGGGGAATACATGCTCGTTTACAAACTTGTATATTTTACTACAGTACAATTACCTTTCAATACTTTGTGAGTTCATAGCCCCCTTTTTTCTATAATTGTTTTACAAAATCTACGTGGTGAATTACATGATTGTTTTACTACGGACACAAGTGTTTTCTAAATTGTATGCTATCCAGATTACTGCCTGAATATTATTGCCTAAGTAGTCACTATATTGCCACTTAAGTCCCTACTAATCATGAACCGTTAATTACCACTATTGTAAGCGCGAGTGTTGTGGATAGATCTATCGGGACTGACAATCCCCACCTTTCCTTGGGTCACTAGTTTGATCAAGGTGCATTTAACATTTGAAGAAAATTCGTAGGATGTTTGGCAACATATTCTGATTGGGGCACAAATCTAGTTAAGGCTTCGGGGTCATGAGCTTAGTGTAATAATAAATGTTTTGGATTACTGAATGTGTTCAGAGTCGTACTATTACTTCGGTCTTGTGGTCTCCCTTTTACCGGAAAACCTATGATTTTTACTCACCTTGTGTTGTGACTTTTAGCATGTAATTTTTGGTCCTAGGGTATGAAGATTAGAGGGGAGCCGTGGCGGATATCAATGAAGACGGATTCTGTGTTTATCTATATTCAATGCAACTTTTATTATCTTTAAAAACTGAAGTCATCTTTTGGTATTATAAAGCTTTTGTTTAATTCAATATGTAATTGTATTGTTTCTTACTCTTTTAAAACATACTGGGACTATGTATGAACTCTGATATTTTGCTATGGCATCGAATGAAATCTTATCTTAAAACGTCCATTTAAGGTCATTTCCTATATCTTGATTGTTGTACTTTGACGTAGCACCCCATTGTTACCATTTCGCTGCTACCTGATTTTGGGGGTGTTACAAAGGGTGGTGATGGAGGTGCTTGTATGCTTGCTTGGTGACATGGTGGTGAGGTCATGGTGGTGCTAGGATGCTAGCTTGGTTTAAAATGGGTCAAAAATTGAAATAAAGGGGTGTCGGGTTTGAATTTAGATTCGGGTTAGGTTTTTTGGTTTTAAATTCAAGTTAGGGTTAAGGTTCAGGATAGATTAGGGTTTAGGATTAAGTTTTTAATGTTAGGATTAGGGTTTAGGTTTAAGGTTTAGGTTTTAAAATGAAATTCGGGTTTTAAAACTAGTTTAGGGTTTCGAGTTAGGGTTTTAGGTTTTAAGACGTAGATTAGGGTTTAGGATTAAGGTAATTAGGGTTTAAATGTTGTGCATTAGGAGCTTGTACTTAGTGCTTAGGCAATGGTAAGAAACTAGAAGAAAAATGGTGGTAAAATGAGCTTATTTGAATCCGTGCTTTATTGATTTATACATTGGGCTTTGGAAAGTTGTAACTTGATTTGGAAGGGAAAAGATATTCAAATTTTGTGCATTGTATACTTGTACACATGCTTGAAGGCTTGCACATTCATTTTATATGTATACATTACATATAATTAGGTTTTGATATAAACGTTAATGAATAAAGTCTGTTTTGATATAACGTTGTAAATGGTATGTTAAATGGATAATGTACTTGGTAAAAATGATATTAAGATATAAACTTGACATATTAGGATGTTTACATGATATAAACATATATATAGATGCCATTGTTAGATGTTGCGTGAGCTCATTTACTTTAGTTATGTAAAGCACATTACATAATGGAATAAACTGAAAAATTTCTCTGTAAAAAGGTGGTATATATAATAGATGGATATTACAGTGCATCTAATTTAATAGATGGATAATTACAGTGATGAAAATTACGGGTTGTTATAGTCTCCCTCCCTTAAAAGAAATCTCGTCCCGAGATTTAGTTAGATGCCGGAGTGATGTTTGAAAACAGATGTGGAGACTGGCAACGAACTTGTTCTTCGCGTTCCATGTAAATTCTGGTCCTCTTTTAGAGTTCCATCTTACTTTGACTATAGGAATACGACTTTGTTTTAGTTTCTTGACTTCTCGATCCCATTGATCGCTATTGGTTCTTTCACAAAGTTGGGAATCCTCAGGGGGGGGGGGGGGGGGGGGGGTTGGGGGTGTTTGTCATCAAGTCAAAGCTCTTTCATTGGATTGACTAAGGGATTCGTTAGATAAGCATTTCTTTAGATTAGAAACATGGAAGGTATTGTGGACATTTCTGAGCTCTCTCAGGAACTTATGTTTATTTGACCAATCCGTTCGCAAGGATTTTGAAAGGTCCCAATGTCCGGGGATTAAGATAGTTTCTCTTTTTTTGAATCGATGACCTTTACGAGGTGACACTTTTAACATAACTCGATCTCCAACTTGAAATTCTAAAGGCTTTCGTCTTACATTGGCATAACTTCTCTGCCGGTCTCTTGCAGCTTGCACAGAGTTGTTCGAATTTGTATATTTTCTCGGTGGTTTTATGGATTATTTCTGGTCCCGTAAGTTGAACATCTCCAACTTCGGCCCAACAAACAGGTGATCTGCACTTTCGACCATAAAGTGCCTCAAATGAGGTGCTTTAAATTACTAGGCATGGTAAATGTTATTGTAATAAATATACTAATGGTAAGTGTATTCCTATCCTTTTCAAATTTAGTAACACAGGCTCGAAGCATGTCTTCGATTGTTTGGATGGTCCTTTCACTTTGCCCATCAGTTTCGGGATGATATACCGTACTCATGTCTAATTAAGTACCTAAAGAACTTTATAATGATTGCCAGATTAGTAGGTGAAATGACTGTCACGATCCGAGATGATGGATATTGGTACTCCATGCCGGGAGACTATTTCTTTGATGTATAACCTTGTAAGGGTTTCCATACTATCTGTCTCTCGGGTAGGGATGAAATGTGCGGATTTGGTAAGGCGATCGACAATGACCCAGATTGTGTCATGTCTGTTTGATGTTTTGGGTAGTTTTGTGATGAAATCCATCGTTATTCTTTCCCACTTCCACATAGGAATCTCTGGTTGTACCAGTAAGCCGGATGGCTTCTGACATTCTGCCTTAACTCTAGAACATGTCAAACATTTGCCAACATATTCAGCGATGATTGCCTTCATGTTAGGCCACCAATAGAGTTTCTTTAGATCCTGATACATCTTGTCAGAACCTGGGTGAATGGAATACTTTGATTTATGGGACTCATGCATGATTAAGTCTCTCAGATTACCAAAAAGTGGTAACCAGCTTTGGTTTTTAATACAACGAGTTCCATCAGGACGTATTTCAAATGCTTTGTCTATTCCTCGTAAGTTTTCAGCCTTGATGTTTTCTTCCTTGAGTGCTTCAGTTTGAGCTTTGAGAATTTGTGATGGTAATTTTGGATGAATGGTCATAACTAATGATCTAACTTGGAGTGGTTTGATTCGTTCCTTCTGGCTTAAGGCATCTGCTACGACATTTGCCTTTCCAGGATGGTATTATATTTAGTATCGAATATTCACCAATCGAATCTGCAAGCAATTCTAGCCAACGACGTTGTCTCATGTTCAACTCTTTCTGATCAAGGATATGCTAAAGACTTTTATGATCAGTGAACACAGTACATTTGGTGCCATACAGATAGTGTCTCTAAATTTTAAGAGCAAACACTACTGCTCCTAATTCGAGATCATGAGTGGTATAGTTTTCTTCATTAGGCTTAAGTTGTCGGGATGCATATGCAATAACCTTCTCTCTTTGCATTAACACCGCTCCTAGACCTTTATGGGATGCATCACAGTAAACAGCGAAATCGTTATTTCCTTCTGTTAATGCTAAGATTGGAGCTTCACATAGCTTCTGTTTTAGTAGTTGAAAAGCCGACTCTTGGTCTTTTCCCCAGATATACTTCTTGTTTTTCTAGGTTAATTCAGTCAAAGACTTTGCAATCTTTGAGAAATCTTTGATAAATCTCCGATAATAACCGGCAAGTCCTAAGAATTGACGTATTTCTGTGGGTGTAGTAGGAGATGTCCAATTCTTAACTGCTTCAATCTTGGCGGGGTCAACATGAAGTCCTTGACTATCAATTAAGTGTCTAAGAAATTGCACGATACAAATCCAGAAATCACACTTGGAGAACTTGGCATACAACTTCTCTTTCTTGAGTAATTCTAGGATTATTCTCAGATGATTTGCGTGCTCTTCTTTGTTACGGGAGTAGATAAGAATATCATCGATGAACACTATTACGAATTTGTCCAAGTATGGTTTACACACACGGTTCATGAGATCCTTGCTAATACAGAGGTTGCGGCGTTAGTTAAACCAAATGGCATCACTTGAAATTCATAATGTCCGTATCTTGTTCTGAAAGCAGTCTTGGGAATATCTTCATCCCTGACTCTCAGTTGATGATAACCTGATCTCAAGTCGATCTTTGAGTAAACACTCGAACCTTGAAGTTGGTCAAATAAGTCATCGATCCTGGGTAATGGGTAACAATTCTTTACGGTAAGTTTATTCAACTCCCGGTAATCGATACACATTCTGAAAGATCCGTCTTTCTTTTTAACAAATAAGACAGGAGCTCCCCAAGGTGAAGTACTTGGTCGAATAAAACCTCGGTCTGCCAACTCTTGAAGTTGGTTAGATAGTTCCTGCATTTCTGAAGGAGCTAATCTATAAGGTGCTCGGGCTACAGGTGTCGCTCCTGGAATTAAATCGATTTGAAATTCTACTTGACGAACGGGAGGAAGGCCAGGTAGATCTTCAGGAAAAACTTCTGAGAATTCTTTGACTACCGGTATCTCTTCTAGTCATTTCTCATCCAACTTCTTTTGGGCTACAAAAACTTGACATCCCCTGGATATATACCTTTCGGTTTTTATACAGGATATGAGATTTAGTCAGGTTTTACTTTGGTCACCTCGAATGATTAATGTTTCACCGTCGATGGGAATGTGGACGACTTTCTCATCACATATGATCCTAGCATGATACTTGGATAACCAATCCATACCAATGACAACGTCAAAACTACCGAGTTTAATCGACATAAGATCAATTTTGAAAGTTTGGTTTAACAAGGTCAAAGTTGCACCCTAAATAACGGTGTTTGTGCTTACTAAGTTTCTGTCAGCCATTTTGATATCGTAAAAGGTATCTATTGTAATGGGTGGAATATTTAGCTTAGAGTCAAGAGATATGGATACGAAGCTTTTATCGGCTCTAGAATCAAATAATACTCTAGCTAGATGTTGGTTTAGAAGGAACATACTCGTGACTACGTTTGGGTTTTGATGAGAATTCCTATCCCTTAGCATGTAGGCTCTTCCCTGGGCATTGTTGTTGGTGGTCTTTCGGCACTGATTTGTATAATGCCCTTTCTCTCCACAGGCATGGCAAATAACTATCACTGGTAGCAGATTACTTCCAGTGGCTGGCCCTTTGTTTCTGCAGTTCTTGTTGCAAATATTACACTTAACAGTGCAAGGTCCTGTGTGATGCAGAGTGTATTTCTTACACAAGGGACGGTTTCTAATATATCCATTATTTTCAGTTGGGGTGGCAGTATAAGCTCTGAAGATTTCCTATCTTCTGTTCTGTTGTGGGTGGTGATTATTGTAGCGGTTGTTAGTGTTGGTGTTATGGTAGTTGTTGTTATTATTGTTATGGTTGTTGTTATTGTTGAAAGTTATTCTGTCGTCAAACTTTCATTTGTGATCACTTGATACTTGCACCGGAGTGTTCTTTGTTACCTGATCTATCAGCCTCTGGGCTATGTTAATGGCATCCTCTAAAGTTTAAGGTTTAGAGGCGGTAACATTCCCTTCAATACTTTGAGGTAATCCCCCGATGAAAACTTCCATCATTTTCTTAGAATCT
>BQNB010212155.1:0-10149 GCA_026074375.1 Tanacetum coccineum
GAACACTGTTCTTTTTGTCACGCATCTGTGAAACACTAAAAAGGTTAAATTGTAACTCCTTGACAAAGTACACATCCTCAAAATCAAACTTACCGGTTTTAAGAGTTTATTTACCAGTAATTTTCCCTCTTTTGGCTCCTCCCCCAAAGGTAACATATCCTCCATCAAATTCCTTAAAGTCTGAGAGATAGGACATGTTCCCTGTCATGTGCCTTGAGCATCCACTGTCAACATAGCCTTGATCTTCTTTTTGTGGATGACCCTGCACATAAAAATAAGGAAATTAGTTTCCTTTGGGACCCAAGCCATCACTGACTTGGATATGCCTCGTGCATCAACATAATTATGTTTCTTCAAAGTAATTGATGCACTAGTAAGTTTGGTAGGTCTCTAAACCCAACATGCTGAGGCCTTAACAGCATTAACCTGATTTTCCCTAACAGCATTAACTACTGTCGCATTTGGCCTAACAGTATTAACTGCTTTTGGCTTAGCAGTATAAAATTTTTCCCTTAGCAGTATTAACTTTTTGGCTAAAATTTTTGTTAGTTAATGCTGTTCTTATTTGATAAGGCCTCTTTATAGTTGATTATGCTGATTTAGAAAAACATGACATTGGTTTAGCACTATAAACTGTAGTTTTGGGATGAGCAGTATTAACAGGCCTAGCAGTAATAAGTTATCTTAGGCCAGTTTTCATTAAAACTGCTCTGTGAGAACTAGGGTGAGTCTTTTAGCAGAATAATTATAATTCACCCTTCTATAATTATTCCAAGATCCTACCCTTTCCCTTTGATGATAATTGCAGTCAGCCTGCACATGGTCAAAACTTCCACAGACAAAACAAGCTTTATTATACATCGCAAAGTCACTTCCTAGCTGTTGGGACTTTTGATTATTCTAGTTTCTTTGATTTCCCCTGGGACTTTGTGACCTATACATTTCAGCATACTTAACTGGTTTCCTAACTGGTTTTTCTTGTTGTTTAGGTCTAACAAATTCTATCTTAGCAACAGTAGGAAAAACAGTTTTCTTCTCTAATTTATCATCTGACACCAACTCCTCAACCAATAGGGGGATTCCCTAACCTCATTAGAAATATCTTCACTAACACTCTTACTAGGCTTAGGTCCATAGCCTTCAAACTCAGGCTGTTGGAATTCCTCTAGACCAGAGTAGGACAAATCAAACTTTAGGGGTGAAAATAACCCTGTAGGGGAGGTGGAACAGCATTATAGCTTACAAACCCCACACCCTTTCTACTTGTATCAGTTATCTAACTCCCTATTAATTTGTCTAGACTCTTAGAAGCATTATCAAATTTTTTAAATTTAAGTTGATTGCTTTCTTTTTCTTGCTTAAGCTTTTCTAACTTACTTTTAAGCATACTAAGTTCTGAGTCTTTATATGAGATATCTCTTTTTAGAACAACAAGTTGCTCACAAAAAATAACCACATTTTTTTTGTAAAAGACAAGTTGCTCTTCTACAGATGCTAACCCTCTTTTATAAGTAGCTAAATTGAACTCAGATTTGTTAAACTCTATTCTTAAATCATCAAGTTGAGTTTTAAGAGTTTCAAAGCTTTTTAAACAGGTTTTTTAACAAGTTTTATCATTATGTACCTCAGAGTCTGAAAAGGCCATAAGATCCATGTTTGTAGGGACTTCATCATCTACCATATAGCTCCAGTCAAAACCAGCTCCATCAATAGCCACCATGGCTTTAGAAGAAGTTTCTTCCATATTTACAGTCCTTCTAGAGCTGTCTTGATTCCTGTTTCTGCTATATTGGTTCCTAGGTCCTCTACATTCCCTTGCAAAGTATCCCATCTTGTGGCAGTTGAAACACTCCACCTTGGATTTGTCATATCCAGCTATGTCACTCCCATTGATAGTGATCTTTCTACTAGTTTTCTGGAAAAACCTTCTTGTCCTTATGCTCAGCAATGCTAACTGCCACTTCAATACATCTCTTCTAAGTCATCTTCATGGATTTGTTTAATATCCTCGTATACAAGTTGAGACCCGTTTGGTTGACTGGCCAAAAATGCATAAACTGTGGCATCACTTAAGTTAGCAGTACTAACTTGAGTACTAGCAGTGCTAACTTGAGTGTTAGCAGGGCTGACTTGAGTATTAGCAGTAGTAACTCCATAAGCAGTATTAACTTCATTAGTACTGCTAGGGGATGACGTAAAAGCCATATTTTAAGAACTTGAGCTTGAGCTTGAGTTTGTAGTTCTGTTAATCTCTTGTTCAACAATCTTGAAATTGTTGTAGAGATCATCAAAACTCATTGTGTCTAGATCAGGTTTATTCCTCCAGACCACAACATGAGTATTCCACTCAGAAGGCAGACTTCTCAAAAATTTCAAATTGAGATCTTCTTGTGAAATATTTTCACCCAGGATAGCCAGTTGACTTATAATCTTCTGAAGCCTGTTAAAAATAGAGTCAAGAGACTCTATGCTTGGAGCACTAAAGTTCTCATACATTTGCTTTAGAAGAGTCTTTTGAGTCTTCTTTGTGGCTTCATTACCACCAAATCTTATTTGTATAGCAGCAAACAAAGTCTTAGCATCCTTGTACTGATTAAATGTCATTAGATGTTCATTAGGAAGTGCCATCAGTAACATACTTCTTGCCTTCACATCATTCTTCTTTTGAACCTTTTCTTCAGTAGTTACAGGACCTGGTATTAGTGTAGTTGAGGTACCATCAACATTTGTTGTTGTTTGAGCTGTTGGTTTGAATGAGTTTCCATTCTCTATGACATCCTATAGAGCATTAGTACTGAACTTGAAACACTTAACACAGACCATAGCCCCACTATAATATATTATCACCCTGTTAGAGAATGGGCAACTTATGCAGTAGTAGTGGTTTGTGCAGTTTACTATAATCCTCTCATCCTTGTGAGGTAAAGAGTCCATCGTTAGTTAGTTCATCTAGATCAAAAGTTTAGCAGAACACAAGCACTGATCCCACATTTGAATCCCAACTGTAAGATCGATTCCTTACTTGTAATGTTGAATTTACTTTGGGATAAATCCAAAATAACTATGGAAGTAAACTTTGTTGAAAACTAGAGAGATTATTCGGAAATCTAACTGACTCTTTAATACTTAGAAGAATAATAATGAAATAGTAAATTGTATGAACAATGATATTACTGAAAAGTTCCAATATTATTATTATCAATAGTACGAGTACTCTGTGTAGTACCAGGGTTTACAACCTTGAAGCTATATATCAAAAACGTATGAATGTATATGTAGATTTTTGTTCTTTTTTTTAAATTCTATACCTTAGGACCTCCTTTTATACATTAAGGAGTCCTTTACAAGATAACTACATATCTTTTATAATTCTAATAGATAACAGCAAATCTTCTAACTTTATAAGATTTATACTGAATAAGTCAATACAAATCTCTTGATACATCTTTATCTCTTGTAGCAGTCTAATCTTCATGCAGCAGTCTGAATACTTCATGCAACAGTCTAAAGTTAATACTGGAGGCAGTGACTAATTACTCTAGCATACTAACCTGGTTAGTACTGGCAGTTGTAACTTGAGAAGTACTAACTGTTGGCTTGGAAGTACTAAGTATAAAGACTTTTAATTCCCAACAGAGACTTTACCCACTTACTGCTTAACAGCTCTTTATATACTAGTAGTCCACTGTTCGAGTCCTTACCAATGGAATAAGAATGTACTCGTTGATACCAAGGTCACCTTATGGCTCAACTAAGCTCACTAAACTAAAGGCAAGGATAGGTCAATATTTGTTGACCTATATTTCACGATAATAAAGTTGCCACATGGAGAGCTATCCCAGACTTTATCCTACGCCCAAATAACACCGAAGTTACGAGCGCATTAAATACATGAGGTCTAGACCCCTTGACTGATAGGTCCGCATACTTTGAAGACTATCCGATATCTAGTTAAGCTATGGACGATATCTCTGTAGATACTTGTTACACATATTAAACACATAAGCGAAGGTATCATGTGATAAACGATAATACAACAATCAACGATGAATTAGTGCAATCAAGATAAAAAACAAACATTAAACCTTCATAAACATGACTGATACCTAAAGGTATCAGTCAATAGTAATTGTAAAAATACACACGGTTTCATATATGAACGATTAAAAAAAAAAAACCTTAACCGAACGCGTATTTGGTTGCGCGAAGATACAATAGTTATTTCTATGATCTATGAGGCTCTTATCCATACCTTTTGTGCTCTTCATTTCATCTCTTGGTCGACTGGTGTATTAAAGTTCACTATGCATACCTAAAACGAGTTAGTCGTCTATTTTAGAGTTCGGAACAGGTGTCGAACACCATATCGACGATGTGGGAAACGCATTTTTAGGGATTTCTTAGAGTAAGGACCATGGTTGATATCTTCTAGAATATTTTTCTTACTATATTGGTGAATACGACGTATTGATGTCTCCTGGATACGGCGTATTGGGTCTTCAATCCTTCGTGGTTATCTGTGAAGTGTAGGCACGAATACGCCGTATCTTTTTGATGGATACGGCGTATTGAGGTAAAACCAGTTGATTCTTCTTCGTTGACCAAAGTATTATATATGACGTATTGTTTTTAATGTGGAAATGCATATTCTTCAAAGTCAACAATGGGCCCTTTTGATTCGTCAAGTCTCGATACGTCGTATAGTCTAAATAATACGGCGTATTTGCTGTCAGATCAGGATAAGACTTTTCTCGAACACTTTGTTTATGCTACCAAAATGCTTGCCCTTTTAGTCAATCTTCACAATTACTCCATAATTTACTGTAATTTCAAATACAACCGATTTAGTACACTGTCTTAATGCAAATTAATAGCAATTATTGGTTAAAAACAGGGATACATGTATTCTATAAATTTGAACGTTATTTGATGTCATCAAATAACCCCCCACTTTAATTCTACTTGTCCTCAAGTAGCCTTAAGAAGTTAAAAAAATGTATCCCTAAGGATTTTTTTCGTTTAAGCATTTATTCGATCTATTGCAAGTACACAACCAAACACCTCACGAAATAAGAAGATGAAAACACTCAAATCACTCAACTAATCTATGGTGTGTAATCTTGAGTAACTAATTCGCTCATTTGTCTCAGTCGAGACGAGTAGTTCTGATTATAAAGCTTGCTAAGGAAACATAGTCTCCACCACTAGAGCTAAGGAGTAACAAGTTTATAAAGGTAAATTGGGTTTTTATTATAAGGCTTAGGGTTGATCACTCTATCTAATCCTTACCGATACCAATATTACAGGAAGGCGACAAAGACCACACATAACAACCCGTAACGAAGGGATATAACACATGTACTGCTCACACAAATCCCACCATCGAATAGAGCTAAAGAGTTATGACTAGTAGAGTAATATAGGGTATGGATTATTTTCTAACTTTCACTAATAAATATAACCAACAAAGCAGCATAGCAACATGCATACATGGCTGTAACGACGGAATAGACATGCACTCTCGATCACATCCTCATTCGCGAAATAACCATGGTTAATAAATTAGGAAAGGGAATGAAAATATTGTGTGTTTAAACAAAAATAACAAACAAATAAGACTAGTGGCCAAGATATAAGTTGGGTAGAGCCACTTGTTTCCCGACCGTTTACCCGTGATAAGACAAACTAATTTACAAATGTCTTGATCATTTACATAACAACAACAAAGTTGGCGTTCCGAACTCCACTTTCCTAATCAATCCCATACTTTACAAACTTTTACAAGACACTTTGCGAAATCTACCACTTATACAAAGACTCACATCGTTGACTTTAAGACATATCAACGAATAATCGATCCTTCATATGATTCCTTCGGTCAAATCTCTTGTCTATTATCTCCAAACTTTTACCCCCCTTTCTCTCTCTCATTTTTGTGATTTTTCTCTTATTTTTTTCAACACACTCATACTACGAAACACGGTGTAATTTCACCATCTTCATGATCATTAACTCCAGATAATTCCTTCTGATAGATCTTCATTCTTTGGACGTACCAAGTAATTGCGTGGTAGTAAAAATACATGAGTTTTGACTACTTATACATTCCCATTTGCACGTGCAAATTTCTTCCCAACCGTTTACCAAAGATAGAAAATTGACACAAGACTCCTGGAAATCATACTATTACACCTTTAAGCAACTATCAACTGATAAATATGACATAATCTAACAGGGTATGCTAAGGTGTGTAAAGTTGTAACAAAAGAAATCAAGTTGTGTAATTCCTAAAGGATTGGCTCTACGGGTTGTTTCTAGATGGTATCTTACTCTTAAAATGAGATAAATAAAGTTGTTTATACAGGGTTAACTAACAGTGTAGTTTAGTTAATAATAACAAGTAAAGACTTGTTTGGTTGTAATTCGCTTGGAAATTTTCCATTTGAAACAAGTTACTCCCATCTAAATCCATAGTACTTCATTATTGTAGTCTCGAAAGAGATATACCAAGCAAGTTCTAAGTCTACAACATCACCGGCACACCATATTTTTTGTGAAATTTGGTAAACATATGAAACGGATAAAAGGTAATCCTCACAATATCTAACATGTGTTTATTGTATGCTGTTATGTATCAAGTAATTACACAAATGTAATGCTGAATTTTTTTTAAATTTGAGCATAATTAAGCATTTTATGTGCAAAATAGACAAGTAAACATACTAATTCCCAATCCCCCACATGAATTATACAACGCCTCGGTTGTATAGGATAAAACGATTGAAAAGGGGGAATTAAATGATATTCGCTCAGTAGATTCTCCATGTAGGGTTTACTGCGTAATATAGTGTTGAACAATCGTACCTGAGTTTCAAGAATCAACACTTCAAAATTTTCTAGATTGTAGATTCTTCACCACATTGTCAGTTTCTTTAGAAGGTCCTGTATTAAGCAATGAAGAAAACAAGTGAAATTTCTATTTTCGTGTATTCGCTGGTTAGATTCAAAATAAAAACCTAAAACTATATAGGAAGTCGATACGTCGTATCCATACCCCAGGATACGTCGTATTGAAAATCTGTATTGACTGGTCAGTTGTCTAAACGCTGTATTCATTTAATGAATACGTCGTATAGACTGTACTGACAATAAAGATTAAATTGCAGAAAAATAAGGACTGGATAACGTCCCGAAAGGTCAATACCCGAATCCATGGGTTTGGATACGCCGTAAAGACAGTCTGTTGAAAACAAACTTTGAAAAAAAATTGAAAATACATTCTGGGTTGTCCTCGCCGCAAAGCACTATTGTTTACAGAAAAGGTCTTTAATATATGGACTTGCCCGCAATTTACTTCCCCATCCTTATAAAACAGTATATGTCGAACGGAATGCCAAAGAGACTACAAAACAAAATTCTTGATATAGGAAAACTAAATTTCATCACATGTTAATATCATCCAAGTCATGAAATTAAATTTTTATTCCTTTATAAAATTTCAGTTTATGAAAAATTATTAATGTTTTTTTATAAAAAAATCATGGACGTGTCTTTCTAAAAGGCATATTTTGTGAATCATGGTGCATATGGCACCATTGCCCCAAAAAAAAAATCTTTATTTGTTTCATAGGTAAAGGGGTAATGACAGACATAATCCCTGCAGAACTGGTTTAATATCTATATATTAATCATCATCATCTTGTCCATTTTTTAATCCTGATTTTCTGTGTGAATCATCGGGATAAATTACATTAAAAGGAAATAGATCATTAAAGTAAATAACGTTTTGTTCCTGTTCATCACATTAGGACGATGATGTTTCAGTTTTCAAATCAAATTCATCGATACGATGAGGAATTACAACAGGTGCAGTTGAGGAATCTAATTTAGACGTTAGAGTATCATTGTAAACAATGACTGTAAATTCATTCTCAAAATCTTTAAAGAAGTCTAAATCATCAAAATAACTGACCGTACGCTTGGGTTACGGAAACAAAGGCATATCGACTTTAATCATATCATTTTCCGAATCCGTTTTCAGATCGTGATAGAAATTATTTTAAAGGGAAATTGAATTTTTTATCATAAAACACCGTGTAATCTTCATCGTCTATTCGTGCCAACGATATTCAAAAGTCAATTTATGTCTCGTTAAGAGTACTTACCGGTAGGGTTTTACCATGATGCGTTACTTCAGATGTAAACGCGTCATCAAAGACTATAGCTAGGAATTCAATTTCAACAGATCTGAGGTTGTGAATGTCTTCATCATACCAGATCTTACTATACGTAGTAGTTTCCCAGTTATACACCTTACCACGCCTACGAGCTTTTTCTTCCTCAAGCCTGATGTATTCTTTCATAGTTATGTTGGGGTCGTCCATTTTTACCTGTAATAAATTTTCTAGGAAAGAAATCTGTTAAATAGCTTAATACGCCGTATTCAGTAAATTGAATACGCCGTATTGATGATAGAGTTGAATACGGTGTATTGGTTTAAAAAAAATTATACGTCGTGTCCAAGAAGATGAATACGCCGTATTGGGTATTCGACTCAGAAAGTTACAACAGACAAACAATGCAGAAAAACACCGTCAAACACACAATATGCAAAAATAGAACAATGCATAAAAATAAACACACAAAACAACACATAAATATGGCAAATTAATCTAATCTACACTAAACAAAAAAAACTAAAAATAATAATCCTTTTCCTTCAACAGATCAACCTGCCTAGCACATTTTCTCTCAAATTTTTTCCTCTCCCTAAAATTATGTTCAGACCGCGGCCTAACCTCAGCGCTAAGGCATGTTTGACGTTCCGCTCCAACATTAAACTCGGCAAAAAGCTGATCATAGCCATACTACGAAGCTAGGAAAAGAGGCCAGGAGGCGCAAGCTGATCAATCACATTGCGGCACACATCAGGATCATCAAGAACATACTCATTAACCACATTTCATTTAGGAACATATACATGATGAAGAGTCTCGGAATCAATTTATTGAGAAACATAGAAAGTGTCGGCGAAAAGCTTTGTACTGGCAAGATTAGAAGGACCTGCAACATCTGGCCCTGTCACGCCTATAGAGGCGGAATTCGCAAAAATACTTGGATGAGCTTGAGAAACTGGCACCGCCCCCACCCCAAGGACCGGAGCAGAAGATGTAACACCCCCAAAAATGGGTCGCAACAGAATATGTTTTCGGGAGCGTTACTTCATAATACCATTGCACAAGACATGAGAGAACGACCTCTAAACGTGTCGTTTAAAAAGTAATCTTGTATTGTCTAGACTCCAATGCACATCAAGTATGTCAAGTAGCTTGTTCACCTGAGAAAAAACATGCTTAAAAAGTGTCAACATAAAGTTGGTAAGTTCATAGGTTTGTTTAAGTATAAATGTTGAACCAAAGTTTTGTAAAGTATGTATGACTATTTCAATCCTTTTATGTTCCCCAAAATGTATGTATGAATGTTATAAATCAAAGAGTTATAAAGTATGCATGACCATTTCAATCTCCAAATAGTCACAAAAAGTTAAGTATAGTTAGACCCCCATTGTTCAAAGTATGTATTGTCATTTTATTCAAGGCAACGTAAATATTCTTGTGTGTATAAAACAATGATTACGATTACTCTAAGTTCATGAAACTGCTTCGTAGACTCATATATATGCCACTTTATTTAAGGCACCATAATTGTTCATGTTCGTGTAAATGTTGTGTTCCGACATGCTATAGTGATAGCTAATCACTCGAAAGGGGCTGTCACACCCGAATAGATCTATTTCATAACATTCGCGCTCACCCTCTAGGTAATTCACAGTTCAATTCGCTTAAGCTAATCCGTAATCATTTGGGTAAAAGTAAAGTAATGTCCTTGTTTTCAAAAATGAAGTGAAACAAGCAATATATTTCATCCCAAAATAAGCAATTGAGTATGTAGACCAGTTTGTAAAACGAATTGTAAATGTACATGTAATGAATCCGAACCAATTATGTAAATGGAATTGGTAACAAGCATGTTCTCACCCCAAAAGTTGTAAAGTATATATAAAACAAGTAAAACGTGAGGCTATAAACTCACCTTGAGTGAATAGATAACAAGTATATCAGAAAATGTGTCACGTAAGTGTCCGAATGC
>BQNB010212156.1:0-10149 GCA_026074375.1 Tanacetum coccineum
TTTTAAGCTTAGTTGGACGAGTAAAAAATCGGGGACGATAAATTTATCCTTTTTGGACATCTATAGATTATTCTATAGGCGCTTCTTGTTCTATGACCCTAAAGTTATAAAAATAACGAAAGTCAAACATGTTAGTTAGTTGAGAAAAAAATACAAAAATATTAGTGGTACTTAGTGTAAATATAAAAAATGGTCAAAACGGGGTTTTTCAAAGCTTTTGATTCTTTCATTCCCCATGACGAACACTTAGCTACTTTTTAAGGTTATTAGTCAGGGGGATTGAGATTCTTAGTTTTCTTAAGTGTTTACTTGTAGCATTGCGTGAGGACACGTCAATAGTTTAGTATGGGAGATTTTGGTATGTGTTTAAATACGCATACCTTTGACCATTAAAAAC
Source organism: Tanacetum coccineum (assembly GCA_026074375.1). Taxonomy (NCBI): domain Eukaryota; kingdom Viridiplantae; phylum Streptophyta; class Magnoliopsida; order Asterales; family Asteraceae; genus Tanacetum; species Tanacetum coccineum. Next base: position 398 of record BQNB010212156.1, read on the forward strand.
GGACTTAAATGACCAAAAATGTACAAAAAATACATTTTATTTGTATGTTTTGCATTTGCATTGTGCAGGTAACGGATATCTAAGAAAAAGACAAAAACAAAGCCAAAACGACAAAACCGAGCACGAGAACGGGAAGAGCGTGAAGCAAAAGTCAAAATCAAAGCCAAAAGTCAAAGTCAAAAAGTCAACCAAAGTCAACCCCGACAAAGTCAAAGTCAAAACCAAAACCAAAAATGAAGAAATACTTAATGGGCCCACCCATACCCATCTAATGGGCTGGGTCAGCCCATTAATGTATCATATGAAGACTTAAAAGCTAAAAAGGCCCAAATCCATTTTATTTTATACATGGCCCAATTTCAAAGCCCAAAACCCTTTGAGCACTTAACTGTGTTAAGCCCTGCTGTTAAGTCTATTAGCACCACAAGGACTATCCATGCAATAACTCTATATAAACTCAAGGGCTATTTCTGCCAAACCCCTTATAACTTTACACCACACAGGACGATCTATGCAAACACAATCTACAAAATGAGAAAGGGCCAATGCTGACACATCTCTCAAAATATTATACCCTGCCCCTTTATCTCGATCTATTTTTGCCCCGCCACAATCACATACTGAGTCACCCATCGTTTTTCCTTATACCTCTAGCTACACGAACAACTAAAAGTCCACAGAGACCCCTTAACCTAAACCACCTGGGTCAATTGCCATGTTGGCAATCCCACACAACCCTATTGGATAATGAACAGGACAAAACTTCAATGGTTGAGATGATACGACTTGGGCACCACTCAAGATTAATGGCTTGGATTGATGTTTGACTTACATCACACAAGAAACACAGCTTCTCAGTCTCTGACACAAGAAACACAAAGAGAAGGCCACATGGACTATAAAAGTGAAGAAGCACACATTTAAGAAATTATCGAAGAGTAGTTTTAATATAACTTAGGAGTAGTTTAATTTACTTTTTAAATTCTGTCATTTAAATTCAAAGCATTGTAATCTCTTTTTAAAGTTAATGAAATTTGAAGTTTTTAAGTTTTAAATTCCTGAATTTTTAATTCCAGTGTTGTTAAGAGTGCATAATAAGCTATCATAAGCCCTTATTTGAGTTTTATATAATCTGTTTTCTTTAAGCAAACTAAAGTGTTAAAGTCTTTAGCTATAAGTGCTTTTTCATATTTTTAAAGGAGTGTTTGGGTCAAGGATCCAAAATGGATCAAAAGGGTTGTAAAACCACTTTGGGTCACTTGGCCAACTTTACCAAGCTTGTTTAAGTCTTTTTAATTAGTTTCCAAAAAATTTTGAAGGTTTAAAACTTGTTTTCAAAGCTTTGTATAACAATGGTTTAAATCTGTGATGTCTTGGCTTCATGACAAGGCTTATTTATTTGGATTTTGATTAAGTGCCTATAGAGGCTGTTTTCATGCTTGTTTATTGTTAAATATACAGTAGGATTAAGTTAGTTTAAGTTGTTATTTGCCATTTTGTCTTTAAGTCACTTCTGTCAAGTATCCAAGTTCATTTCAAGTTTAAAAAGTTCATTTTTCAATTGCCAATGTAGATAAGCTAAAGTGTGTTTTAGCTTATGATTTTTCATTGCATAAGCTCTTTGTAGTATATATTCAATCTGTTTTAGCTTAGTTTAAAATTTTAAACTTATTTTACTAGATTATTTTGAGTCTGCAATAAGCCTCTTTTGTCTTTCAAAAACTTGAAAAATCAATACATACTGAGCCAAACAGCATTTTCCATAAGCATTTTTCATGGCTTAATTGTGTTTCAAATTCATTTTTCTTTGCTGATTTAGAAAGCCCTTAGGACAAGCTCTTTAGTATTATAAGCCTCATAGCCATAAGGATCCAGTTTGGTGCTTAAAATTAAGCCCAAAAGTGCCCCCTTAGGCTGTGTGAGTGACAGTTTGTGCCATATAGCTTATTTGCTTTTTAAAGTTTTTTTTAGCTTATTATCTTTGCTTGTGTTTGTTCCTGTTTGCTTATTAAGGCTAGCTTATAATCTTTTCTGGCTTATTTGTCATTTTAAATTGCTTATTAGCTTTAACTCTTAGTTTAAAATTTAAAATTTAGTTTAAAATCTGTCTTTGTGTTTTCTGTCTTAAAAAGGCTGTTTAGTCCATTTCAGCTTAATTTCCTAGCTTAAGCTTGCTTATCATAGCTTATTTAGTGTAGCTTATAATGTGTCTTAGCTTAGTTTTTTTTTCTTGTGTCTTTTAAGCCTAAAAAGCCCATAGTTTAGCCTTTTATAACTTAGTGTCAAAAAGCTTAAACTGCCATCCTTGTTTTTGCTTATTCGTAGCTTATTTTTGAGATTTGAAAAAAGTTGTTTTTTAAAAGTTGTTTATCTCTGCTTATTTTAGCTTTTTTGCAAAAAGGAAATAAAAAAAAATGTTAGTAAAAAGGAGAGGCCATGGGGGTCGAACCCATGACCTCCCCCTTTGCACACACACGTCCCACACAACACACACACACTAAAACATCGCACCAGTAGGGCCATCTGGCCTTACTCTACCAAATTAATTATATAACTCCTTTTTCCTTTTTAAGCTTTAAGCCACGTTTTGCTTATTTCCAACTTATTCGATAAGCCAATTTTCCAGCATTTATTTTTCTTAGATTTAGCTCACTTCAAAGTACTTTCCATATTTTTTTTCAGATTTTTATAAAATAGTTTCGTATTTTTAATTATTTTATTTCATTAAAAGTGTTTTTAATTCATAATAAAAAATATAAAAGTTAAAAAAATATAATTCTTTTTTTTAAAATTTTCTTTTATCATTTAGGACTTAAGAAAATTAAATTTGCTTTTGTAAGGTTAAAATTTTAGAATTTGGTTTTTTAAAGAACGGGTTTCGATCCCGTTCTCGTTTTTCTTCGTTTTTTCACCTTAATTGCTTTCGTTTTAGGGTTTCCTTTATTTGTTCTTGCACTTTAGTTATTTAGGATTTATAAAAAGTTAAAAAATCATTTTAGGTTTAAATTTTGATAATTTAGGTTTCAAGTCGCGTTCGTTTTTAATTTCCGTTAACGTTTTTAGCTTAAATCTTTAAATGTCTTAATCGTTTGCTTGCTTTTACATGTTTCTCCATTTAATTTAGTAGAAATAGAAATCCAAACCCAAATTTATGATATTTAAGCATTGTTCACAAACCGATTCTCGATTCTCAAATCAACGCCTCGTCGAGACACGACTCGGGAGATTTTAGATTTTGCTTTGGTTAAAAGTAATTTCTTTGAATCTTTTTAAATACGTATACTATATATATATAAATTAAGTAAAAATATACTATAAATAGTATATAATATATAATACCCCAAAAAAGGTAAGGTGATTATCACATATCAATGACATAGACATCTCTTCTTCTAGGAGCAATGAGGACAACTTCATCATTTTGGTTAAAATGGTTCCTTGGGTCTTTGTAAACAGAACTTTAAAGTTTGCATCACATAGTTGACTGATGCTGATCAAGTTATACTTCAGACCATTCACATAAGCAACCCTGGTAAAGGTGATTCCATTACAGTTAATTGAGCCATATCCTTCTGTGTCTCCTGAAGAGTCATCTTCGAAAACCACTTTGACACCTGACTCCTTTGAATATCTGTGCAAATATTGTTTAACCCCTGTCATGTGTCTAGAACAGCCACAATCTAGATACCATACAGACCTCTTTAATTAATCATGCACATACATTTTCACACATATTAGTTCCTTTTGTGAACCCACTTTTCGGTGGGTTCTATGGATCGCTTGTTAGCGATCCTTGGGTTCCTACTGTTAGGGTGCTTCTTAGGACAGTCAGACGGTTCATGAGCAATACTACCACATACTTCACACCTAGGGTAGTATTTAGAATTATCAGAATGATAGTCATTTAATCTATAGTATTTACACTCTTTGAAGTGCTTTAGGATCATAGGAGCTTTCTTAGTTGAGGGACTCACAGATGACTGAGCTTTAAGCCTGGTCAGGGTTTTATTTATAGCAGTTTGTTCAATGTGTTCCTTGGTTAGATGGTCAGTGGATCCACATGTAGAACACTTTCGTTTTGAATAGCAATCATCAGTGAGATGATTTCTTAGCCCATAGTGTTTACAAGGTCCAAACTAAGTCTTTTGCTTAGTAGATTTTGAACTACTTGACTGAGAGTTTGATGGAGAGGTGCCTGAAGGGATCTCAATTTGCCTTTTGAGACCCTTTACCTCTTCCATCAGGATGAGAAGAAGTTGCTCAGTGGATGAGTCAGCTTTCTTGCCAAGGACAGCTGATGATTTGTTTTCAGTCCTTTTCTTAATGACATATGTAGGTGACACTTTATCAGATATTGGCTAGGCCTTTTTAGGGATAAAAGTATCAAGTATCAGGTCAGCCATGTTAATGGTGAGGTCAACTAGAGATATAAGACTGTTTGAGGTACCGGCAGGTTCAGCTCCTATCAGCTTAGGTAGAGGTAGAAGAGGTTTCGGAGTCTCACATTCAGACTCAGAGTCAAAAGTGATCTTAGGGATTGGCTCATATAAGGATTCACCGGCCTTAGTGAAAACCACCTATTTTATGGAGATTTTCACTTTTCTCCTACCTCTTCCTCCTAAGGCCTTGACAATGTTGCCAGACACTTGCTTAGTGAGCAGTTGGTCAAGGGTGACTTTGCTACATGTCTATTTTTTAATGACCTTTTTTAGGTCAGAGATCTTATCCTTCAGACATTCATTTTCTAGATTGACTCTAATAACTTCATTTTGTAGGGAACAATTAATGGACACATTATTTTTTTAGATTACACAATTCAGACTTGTGTAATGACAATTCTTGCTTAAGAAGATTAAACTTGTTAACCATGTTTTTCCTCTAATCCTCTACATAAAGAAGGTCAACATGCGTGTAATCTAAAATATGTTTCCTTTCATCACCATCAGTCATAGATAAGAGTCTGTGTACCTTTTTCATGGTGATGTCAACCCATTGGCCAAATCTGGCATCAGCCTTCCCAACAGATGGTTCATCCTCAGCAATTGCCTTTAATGCCTTGATCTTGGTGGTCCCTTCATCCTCTAATGAGACAGATTGTTCATCCTAATTAAATGACTCAACTATCAAACCCTTTTTACTCTTTCCCTTCTTATTCTTTCTTTTTTCACTCTTTCCCTTTGTCAGATCATCAATCTTTTTGCTTAGGACAACCATTTCAGCTTTAAGTCCCTTGTATTTTCCCTTGTAATCCTTTTGTTGATTACCAGTGTTTTGGGAAGAAGTTTGGTTGAAGGGTGGTGTGTAGGGTTTGGGTTTGTTGAAGGAGTTGTTTGAGGATGGATAGGATGGTGTGGAGGTTTTATTTGAGGGACAGTCTTTTTGAAAATGACCAGTTTTCCCATAAGCAAAACAGGTTTCTTTGGATTTGTCCATGGGTTTCCTAGCTGATCCAAACCTCCTAGACCTTTTATAGAACCTTTTCTGATTTGCCAGCAAAGCTCTTTTATGACACTCAGCATTCAAATCAGCCATGAATTCATTGTTGGTCCTTTGATCTTCTTTAACATTTGAGTCACTGTCCTGAAAATGGTTGTTAGAAATCAAGGCTTTTGAGCTTGAGGCCTGAATATTAAATCTTTATGTCTTTGAATCATAGATCTGATCAATCAGCCTTTCCTTATAATTATACTTGCCATACAGAGTAGCCAAGCAATCATTTTTAATAAAATTATTGGCCCCTTGAGTTTGATTCATGCTCAGCCATTTTCTTGGCAGGCTGTTGACAAACGTGGCATTTACTTCAGCTTGAGGAATGGTAATACCATTGTTTTCAAGATCATTTAACAAGCATTTTAGCCTTGTGAAAGTTCCATTTACTTTTTCACCTTTAAAAGATTTAAAAGCATTGAACTTGAGTCTCAAGGCAGCAATCTTGGTATCTCTTGTGTCAGATGGTCCCTCATAAGCTAAAATGAGATCATTCCACATCTCTTTTGTAGTTTTGCACTTAATGACAGATTTCATAACATCATTTGGTAAGCAAGATATAATGATACTTTTTAATCGTTTATCTTGATTAGCAAGACGACTCTCAGCGTTTGACCATTGATTTTGACGTTTAGGCAAAGGATTTTCAAAAGTGGACAAACTTGACATAGGAACAAATGGTCCATCCTTCAAAGTTTTCAGAAGGTAAAGTTCAAGACCATCAAGAAATACCAAGAACCTTAATTTTCAACTTGTAAAATCCTCTTTGTCAATGCAGGACCATTTGTAACATGAGACCCTCCTCTTGAAAAAAGAAATTAAGGGAGATTCTCATCAACAACACTTTGAGATACATTTGTTGTAGTCGTAGTATTGATAGGGTCAGTAGTTGTAGGCATCGTGTCAACCCTATTAACATTAGGGCTACCCGGTTTACCAGAACTTGTTCCAAGTGGTGGTGGGATAGGTGGTATGGTTCCACACATGATTAGATCTTGATTTGTTTAAAACAAAGAACAATTTCTAAAAGGTTTTATAAATCGACACTGCTCTGATACCAATTGAAAGTCCCAATAAACATGTCTAAAACAAATACTTATCTAATGTAAATAACACAAGTAGTAACTTTTCAATCGTGTAATGATTTATTGATAAGAATCAAAGTATTACAATGTGCTATGGATCGCATAAGTTGAATGCCAATGTAAGATTATCCTTTGAAAAAGTAAACTTGATAATGAAACAAGTTTACAAGCGAACTTATTCAGCCCCGCTGATTGAGACAGCTGACTGACAATTAAGTTCGACAAAGGAGTAAATGACTATAATAACAACAACAATAAAAGCGATATCATTTACTCCTTACAACATTCTCTATTTATACTAATACGAGGTTGCGTCCTTAGTGGGGGTAGTTGCAACGTGTCAAAAATCTAGTAGAGGACGTACGAGGTATTAAATGCACGTCTATTCTTGGAAACTACCCGCCCATACTTTAGTGAAAGTTCTGCCAACTGTACACTACTTTTACCAACTTTGTACTCGGTACAGGCTTTAACTCAAATCACCTTTTGTCCCGCCTTTATGAGTAATTGAGTTTCCCGCCTAAACTTTAAAGAACAATCTTAAGCTCATCTTGTTCTTCTTCAAAGGGTAATAGAATAGTCAGAGTATCGCCACCTCTGACTCTCCTTATAACCACATCGTATTCCTTCTATATACAGCTGATATCCATCCTAACTGTCGAGTATGTCTTCAAGTGATATTCAACTTTCTTGACGATGTCTTTGACTTGAATACGTTTGAGGTTACTCGTTGGGCTTTGCACTCAGCGAGTATTTCAATACCCGATGATGTCTATCAGCGAGTCCTTCAATGCTTAGCCTAATTTCTGTTTAAATTCTAGGCACTGATCATTGGGCTCTGAATTGGCCCAACAACTTAAAGGCCTTTAAGCGAAAGAGCAATTTAGGATTCTTCTGATTTTTTATCAAATGTTGTGTACCAAGAAGTTTAACGTTATACATGTTAAGAATTTTTCTTTGTGTCCAATTATCGCATGTTACAATCTTTTGCAATTATATTTTGATACTTTCACATTTTGTGAATAAATGTGACACGAAACACTTAATCATAATCTTACAACTTAACCACAATCTCCATTTCTAAATCCTCAAACTTAAATATGGTAAGAAAACTTAACTAGTGTTTAATCCCCAAATCCTCATACTTTTAATATTTTTCCTTTATAACCTATAAACTCTTTTTTTCTCGCAATAACTACAAGTTAAACCCGTAAATGTTGCATTAAGGGTCACACCAAAATATCATTACAACGCACGGGTAATCGTCTATTATAATTATTATGCATTGATACATCACCACTAAATCAAATAATGTACATAAAATAAATCAACCAAGATGCAAATTAGAAAAAAATATGGTAGAATAAACAAAGAGTTAAAGTTAATTATGAGCAACCTCAATTTCAACAAATTAAGATAAGATATAGTAGATATATCACGATTTGTAGTTTAGCACTATTAAGAAAAGATATAGTAGAGCAAGTTACTTGGGTGACAATAAGTAACGAATGTATTTTCATAACTTATTTTCTAGATTTTTTGTCAAACTTTACATATCCACTATCCTTATTTTTTACATCTATGAAACAAGTCAAAGAGTTCGGTAAAGGAGGAGTCTACACCTTAAATGTCGTGTACCAAGAAGTTTAACACGAAGAGTAACGTGCGTTGTTAGTTATTATCTCATAATTGATGTAATGTTTTATTTTTGAGTTTCACTACATGTTTTTATATGTTGTTTGATACATGTTAAGATTTTTTTATTCAGTTGAATTATCGCATGTTACAACTATTTTGTAATTAAACTTTGATGTTTTTCACGTTTTATTTTGAACGTTACATGAAAAACTTACCACAATATCGCGTATCGTTAATTATCTCTCACTAGGAATTTCCACCACTATGCGAGGGCACTCGCATAGTTATATATAAAACACGGATATGTTTTCTTGAAACTTTAAAATTCAAATATTGAAATTGAAAAACTTACAAATGATAACAAAATCTACAAGTAAATTAATAGTTTAAATATTGTTTTATCCTCAAATCCTTAAACTTTTATCATTTTTGGTTTATTACTCATAGACTTTTATTCTCACCGTGACTACAAATTGAACTCGTAAGTATTGCATTAAGGGTCACACAAAAACCACAAATTTGCATATATAATTATTTGTCGCAACACATCGTTGCTTTGCGCGATTATTCTGAGGTGTTTGTTTCGGCTTATGAAACATAAGCCCATTTGGGCTTTGTTGGGAATTATACATTTCTAACTTAGTACCGTTAGTTATATACTTAGTACCGTTAGTTATAGTTAGTACTGACAATACAAAATGTTAAGTACTGCTCAGATAGTTAGTACCATTAAAATAGTTAGTACCGTTTAAGATATATGCATGAGATATTATAGGAAAATATATGCATTATCTTTTACGCGTTTTGTAAGCCAAGATTAGGGTTTTCCTTGGTGTATAAAAGGAACCCTTACGGCATAGTTAGAGACATCAGTTCATTGTCAATCTTATAGTTAGCAATTAATACAAAAACTTAGTTATCAATATTCATTGTTCTTCTTTGCATTATAAGTTAGATTCCGCATAACTTATAGTGTTCTTAATCATTGTTTCTCCTGTAGTTTGTGTTAATCTATTCATATCAGCTACAACCCTTAACAAGGTAGAAGATCTATATTCAAAGGGATCCACAAGTGGTATCAGAGCCTGTAGAGAAACTCTGAGTAAGAAGAACAAAAACCAGTTATAAACCTCTATCTTATAATCATATTCAATGGCTGGATCAGCTACAACCCTTAACAAGGTAGAAGATCTGAATAAGTGTGACATGAGGAGGCTCGCCTTTTCCTTTCTTGTGGTTTGTTGTTTTTGTTGTATGTCTAGGATTGCCCCGGATTATGAAGCCTCTCGTGCTCGTGGTTTTGTCCTTCGTTCACTCGAGCATCAATCCTTAGCATGATTATGGGAATCCAATATCCTAAATCTTATCGACTAACGTTTATCTTTGAGCATATTTAATAAATGGCTTTAGATGTACGTAGAAACCCTTCTTAAAACATTGAGGACAATCTTTAGTTCTAGTATTGGGGGGGATCTATCGATTTGATTGTGCCTGCAGTCGTTGTTTTCACGTAATCCCGTTTTTACCACCAAAATACCAAAA
>BQNB010212157.1:0-10149 GCA_026074375.1 Tanacetum coccineum
ATAAATCTGCTCCAGATCTTCATTGTCCAACTGTGGACTATTAGATTGATTAACAAAGAAGCAAAACATGACATCATCTGCATAGGTTGAGGAAGAAGCTTGTCCCTTTTACCTAGCAGCAGGAACATCATGAGCAATATTAACTGTTTCATTAGTACTGCTAGTATCATCTGAAGATACAAAAGCTACATTTTGAGAGTTTGAGCTTGAGCTTGATTGGCTTTTAATCTTAGCTTCATACACCTTCAAGTTGTTGTACAAATCTTCCATGGTCAACTCATCTAGATCAGCTTTATTACGCATGATCAAGGCTATATTATTCCAAGCTGATGGTAGACTTCTTAGCAATTTAAGATTTGAATCTTCCTGGGTGATAACTTCACCATGAATTTCTAATTGGCTGATGCATTTCTAAAACCTATCATAGGTTTTATCCAGTCCTTCAGATCTTGATGCAGTAAAATTCTCATATTGCTTCTTCAGAATGGTTTTATGCATTTTCTTTGATTCTTTGTTGCCTCCAAACATGGCCTTGATTGCTTCCCATAAGGTCTTTGCATCCTTGATTCCATGAAACTTCAATAGGTGTTCATTAAGAATGGCCAACAACAAAGTGTTTTTTGCTTTCAATTCATTCTTTCTTGCTAGAATTTTGTTTAGCAGTTTTGGGAGGAATAGGACCTTCAGTACTAGCTAATGCAATAGCAGGTGCATCGCCATTCATAATAACCTCCCAAAGAGCATAATCAGTATGAGTAAGATATTACTCCATTCTCATGCTCCATAGATTATAGTCTCCTGTTTTGAGTATAGGAAGTTTTAGTGCAGACACTGTTTGGGTAGTTTCTGACTGTGATTCCATCTTCTCTTTGATTATAAGATCTTGTGTAGATATAGTGCTTTTCAAATTCAGAGTTTCTCAACAAGCTTTGATACCACTTGTTGATCCCTTCTTGACAGATCTTACTTAACTTGTTAAAGCTTAGTTATATTGGATAGATCCAAGACAACTATAGTAGAAACTAAGATTGAGAATATCACAAACTATGCGAAATCTAGTTTGCAATACTAAAAAGAATAATGAAACAGTAAAAACAAGATCTTTACTAAACTTTTAATATATTGAATACTATTTTGAATTACAAAATAGCTATGAATACTAACTATGATTGCTATGTAAACTATGAATACTAATATGAAAACTTATATCTAGGTCTATGCCTTAGGGTTCCTTTTATACACCAGGGAAACCCTAATGGGCGTACAAAACACGTCAAGTGATCATGCATATCTATTCCTAATATAACTCATGCATATCACTTTAGCAGTACTAACAATATAACAACCAATACTAACTAACAGTACTAATAAACTAGCAGTACTAACTAAGCTTGACAGTACTAAGTCTTCTCATGGCAGTACTAAGTTGAACTAGCAGTACAAACTTGTAGAAGCCCTTAATTCCCAACAAAGCACAATATAGATATTTTAAAACTGTAAAATTAACCTTAAAACAAATGAGTTGTGTAAAAAGTAACTATCAAAAATACTGATTCATTCGACAAATAATTTTAATTTGCTTCAAAAATAATGATCATAATTTTTAAAGGGAAGTGTCGAATGTTGTTAAAAAAAGTGTCAATGAAGTATAAAAAATAAGCATTTAGTTGTCATCGTCACTGAAGAAGTTGAGGTCAATGACATCATGATCAATTATTTCATGTCCTGCTTTACGTACTTGTTTGTTTAGTGAATCAACCTTTGTTATCTTCGAGCTCATTTTGTTCTAATTCCCGTAGAAAAATTGATGCATCTTCTTTCGCTATATCCATGACCTTTCTTTAGTATATGGCGTTTATGTAGTAAACAAACTCATACATTACTACAGCTCATTAAACATAAATAACTTAAACAACAGCTAGAGTTATTAAGACTAGATCATTTATAGGTTTGCGACTCAATTAACCATGTTAACTTGTTTGAAAATTAGTATATCAACCAAATACCAACCAAGGCCGTTGCGCCTAGAAAACCTCAAGAATGTAATTGATGCCCGGGATATGAGACATACATCTTGTTGTAAAAGGTTGCGCTAGTAAGTGAAAAAGATCTAAAACAAATTATTATAGACTTCCACATATGACATTCAGTAATATCCTTCACAAAATGAAATATTCTACTCATTAATATAAGAAACCCATAACATACTAAAAGATTTACTTAGAAGTAAGGAAAAAATAATTTGTAGAGAAATTATACGGCATGTCAGATGTAAAGAAAATTAAGTATTTGGAATGACCACTATAACTTTGATGTAGGGGTGAGCATCGGTCAAAAACTGGACCGGACCAGCCAAGACCAGACCGGACCGAGACCGAGTTGGTCCAAAATGCCAGACCAAGGACTGGACCAAAATGGTACGGTCCGGTCTGGGTCGGTCTTCGGCCAGTTAGACATGTACGTTCTTTGTTGAGCTTGAGTCATGGGTTTATTCCACTTTGCTTTAGCTTTTTGTGCAACAAAATATCTCTTTCTTTGATTAATCAGATCTACAAGCATCCTTGCTTGATCAACTTCACTATACTTATCCCTTTCCTCTGCTTGTAGTTTCTGAGTTAGCTCTTCATCAGCTTCAACTCTTGCTCTAATGTCCTCCCATTCATCCTCTGTAAAACCCTGAGCTGCTTGATGTACTTGAGCCATTCTCTATTTTTCTGCTGCATCAATTTCTTCTTGTAGCCTTTGAGCTATTTCTGCATCCCTGACAATCCTCTGACTTTCTTCTTCATTGAGTTGTTCTTGTAATCTTATAGCTGCTTCATAGCCAGCTCTTTCTTGTCTTTGTTTCAACTTTGTAGTGGTTTGCTCAGGCTCAGATTCTGTCATAATAGCTTTACCTTTATCCTTTGTTGCACTTGATGAAGGAATAATGATGTTGACTTGTTGAATCATACCAGCAGTACTAACTCCACCCACTTGCCATACTAACATGCTCTTCCTTCTTATATATAGTGTGAAGCTCTCAGAAGCATTACAAGTACTTTAGTTGCACTCAGAAACTCTAATTGATTTTAGGGTTCGATCTTCTTGACTACTAACTTTTGTAGGAGTAACCATAGTAACACCAACATCTTGATCTATTTCTTCTATCATCCTCCCATGTTTGGAAGAATCCTCTGAAGCCATGTCATCATCCGAGTCCACAATCTTTGCTCTTCTTCTAGCTTGGCTAGTTTTGATAGTTTTCTCTAATTTCTTCACTTTCATGATAAGCTTGGTATAAGCAGTACCATATATCCTTCTTGTCTGCCTTAAGTTGTTTCCAAGCTAGTACCTGTCTTGAATCTTGTACATAAAGGCCATTCATTCTCTTAGAGTGTCATATTGTCCTCATCACTTCGAGGTGTATTACCTCCTCTAAGTGGTGAATCATAGGACAATTTTGATACCCCTTTCATCAAACCTTAGTTTAAACTGAGGCATCATCCCGCACCCCTATGGTCTTCCTTGGCAACTGAGACCACCATTTGAAACCGTCTCTTGAGAATTGGCTCAGTAAGGTATTGTCGTGGTTTAGGGTCTTAGCAATGTTACTACTGTCCTACACAGCTTCTAAGCTTGTAGCAGTAGTAGCAGCCCTTTCCACACTGTCACCCCTCTATTAATGGACAGCCTTATCTGGTACATAGGGTATAGGCACACTAGTCTGAGGTAACTTAGTATCCTTGTTTAAGGCTTGCCTAGGTGATTGAGTCTTTTGTAGTGATGTTGATTCAATATTAGGGATTGGTTCTTCATGAGTAGGTTGAGCAGTAGAAGGTGGTGGTTGGGGTTCAGAGGGATTTACTGAACCTTTACCCTCCTTCCTGCGTGATTTGATTAGTGCCAGCATACTTGGAAACAAAGGTGTGTGTTCCCTAGAAAAATCTCTTTTCATATTGCTAAAAAGTTTTGGAGTTAAAGTAGGAGTAATATATGTTCTGTTGTAAGGTTTAAGAAATCTTTTGTTTTTGTCCAAAAATATTTGAATAAATCTTAGATACATTAAAAACTTATATTTACTATCCAAATTTTTTATCATACCATCAAAAATCAATTTAGAAAATTTAAAGGTTCTATTTGTTGCCAAAAAATAACAAGAGCAGTTGCATATTATTACTATAAATTGTTCCTAAGAAGTTTTCTTAGAGCTAAGATAGTGTAGGATGGTATGGATCAAAAATCTCCACTGAGGGGAAAATTTACCTTTTGAAAAGTTAGTTTATCATCAGTTAAAACATATACCATCAGTGTAAGTTGATCAAAAATTTTAGTATTTGGCAAAACACTAATACCATCTACATCTACTAATTAGAGATGCCTCCTAACAGATGCTTCAGTAATAGGGAATTATTTGCCATCAACTGTGGCATTTATCTCTTGTTCTCCTTTATCAACTGTTCTTTTGACTAGTAGCATCTGCCAGAAAATAAAACTTTTCAATTAGAGAAACATAGATTAGTAGGGTTTCTTTAGTAAGGCATACCTGATATGACTCACCATTGAGGAAAAAACTACTATTCTTGGGAATCCTTCACTCCCAATTGGCTTCTTTAGATAAGCAACCATGTTGTGTTTGTCGCAGAATTCAAAATTTGCCATAAGTGATTAAATTATGATAAGTATTCTGGGTTTATGATCGTTGATGAGAATATGAGAGTTTTTTGAAAAGTAAATTGAGATTTTATTAGGAATAGTGCATGAGGTTTTGATATGACCGACTGAATAATATTAAATCTTTAGCTTGAAGAAAGCTTATAAGTAAAAGAAAGATCAAGAATTATCCAAATTATAGGACCCTATAAGCGAAATTTTTGGCGAAAATATCTAAACAACTATTAATTAATTAATAAAATTCTGTTATACCCGAAACAGTATTAACGGTAACACAATAGTACTAATATTAGCCTATCAGTATTAACTTTTTGCCTAGCAGTACTAATATTAGTCTAACAGTTTTAACTTTTTCTCCAATAACTATACAACAACATGCCTTTATTCATCACAAGCACACTAGAAACAAACTAGATAGCATAGACATGTGGAATCTGAGGTTCCATATTATGCATTAGACCCGATGAATAATGGTTAATAACTAGTAAAAAACAAAATATCATGTTATAACCGATTAACCTCAAAGACTTCCAACTGTCTTATCTCACCAAATCCAGCCATACTGCTTTGCCTATCCTGCAAGTGTTAGTCCAAGAAAACATAATCCAAAACATTTGCTTCTTAACAGTATTAATTGTTGACTAACAGTGTTAACACTAGCAGTATTAAGTATAACTAGCAGTAATAGTTATACCTAGCAGTACTAATTTTAGAGATACCAGTATTAACCTTAATTTCATCCAAAAAGCATCTCCAATCAATTGCAATCATCCTCCCCTTAATTAAAGCAACTATAGGTTGAGCATTCCAATGCTAGCAATCAGAAAGTTAAACCTGCTAACATCAAACGCCTTTGTGAGGAGATCTGCTACATTGTGATCTATGTGTATCTTGATCACCTGAATTAACTTCTTCTCATAAGAGTCTCTAATGAAATGATGTCTAATCTTTATGTGCTTGGTTTTAGAGTGAAACACTGGATTCTTCACAATATAAATGGTACTTTCATTATCAATGTAAATCTTGGTGTTCATGAAGTTGAACCCATAATCAAGCATTTGATTTTGAATCTATAACACCTGTCCACAGTATTAGATAGCAGCAACTTACTCTGCTTCAGTAGTAGAGTTGGCATCTTAGTATGCTCTTTTTACATTCCTTTGTGTAAATCAACATTTTGCTAAGAAATTGACAACCTCTATTGTGGATTTTTTGTCCAAGGCTTGATCCAGCAATAATCATTTAGCAAAAAATGGATACTATGTCAAATGGTGAATCTCTAGGATACCAAAGGCCCAATTTAGGTTGACCTTTTAAGTATCTAAAGATCCTCTTCACTGCATGAAGATGTGAGATTTTAGGAGTAACTTGAAACCTTGTACAAGCACAAACAGCAAATGTTATGTCAGGCCTAGAAGCTGTTAAGTACATCAATGATCCAATCAGTGGATTGTATAACGTGAACATCCACATCTTCAGCCTCTTCATCCTTGACCAATGCCTTGTTAGGACTAAATAAGCATTGCAAGTGTGTGTCTCACAGTGACAAAATCAAACTTTTTCAGAATATCAGCCACATACTTGTCTTGGCTGATGAAGATTCCATCCTCCTTCTGTTGTACTTGCAATCCTAAGAAAAAAGTGAACTCCCCCATAGAATTTATCTAGAATCTCTTGTGCAACATCTTCTCAAATTCAACACACAAAGACTTCTTTGTAGACCCAAAGATGATATCATTAACATACACCTGTACTAATAGGATATCACCTCTATCCTTATTGATGAACAAAGTCTTATCTATAGTACCTCTTCTAAATCCATTTTCCAATAAGTAGGTAGACAAGGTCTCATACCAGGCTCTAGGAGCTTAATGCAGACCATATAAAGCTTTTTCTACCTTATAAACCTTATCAAGGAACTGTGGATCTTCAAAACTAGGAGGTTGGCACACATAAACTTCCTCTTCAATAGTACCATATAAAAAAGGCACAATTTACATCCATCCGGTACACAATAAACCCCATCATAATCAATTTCTTCTTCTTGGTATAACCTTGTGATGTGTTTCAAAAGCTTTAAAGTTATAAGACTGAAAATACTGATTAATTATGGGAAACACACGGGTAAAAGTATAACCCACGTATGTAGTATAATCTTTTTAGGTAAGACCAAGTCGTTCCACAGGGATTAGAGTAGTGTTCAAATAATCAGCAAGAGAATAGGACTTTAACTATTTTGAAAGTAACATTTAGTTTTAATAGTGATCAATAAGGATGATACTCGTGATAGTGTAAATAATGTAGAAGTGTTGATCTGATTTACATGAGAGTGGGGCATTAATTTATAAAGGAGATTTTATCCTTAGAAATGTTTTCCAAATCCATTGTTTTAAACTTAAGACTTATTTTTCTAGTTCACTAGACCAAATAAGTCACTCAAATAATCCAGTTACTATTATATCAAAGCTTATTTTGTTTATCAATTTACAAAAGTGGATTTCTCAGCACAGACATTAAAGACCATAGACAAATCTTTAAAACCACATAGATCATAACGGGTCTTTCAACCTATACCGATATGATTATATAATCTAGGTTGATAAGCAAAAGTAGATAAGATAAGATATGACAGGGTTGCAATATAAGCTTAAGATTAAGATGATCAAGATTATACCAAACGCTTATTCATTATCATAATTCACCGAGTAGTCATGAGAGATTTAGCCTCTCATGGCTAAGGAGTTCATAACAAAATCACACTTTACATTAACTTCCATAATTTCAACAACTAAGTAAGAAAACTTCTTCGTTCTTGATCGTTAGATCTTTTTCTTAAGAGAGGAGGTGTTTCTAGGTGTTTTGGTTGGTAGTAAGGAAGTGTGTGTGTGTGGAGTAGTGAGAGTGATTGTGTGTGGGATAATTTGGAATGCAAAAATTGTCCTCTATTTATAGGCTAAAATTTGAAAAAAAATGCGCCAGTTTTAGAATTAAGTGCGGTGTACTTGAGGAGTTAATGCGATGGTTATTTAATGTTTTGACTGGAAGTGCGACGCACTTACAAATAAGTGCGGCGGTTTTGGTGAGTTAATGCAGGTGCATTTATTGAGACTTTACTCTTCTGACGTCGGGCGAAAGTGCGGCGCGAAACAAAGATATAGTATTGGTGCGCCGTTTTAGAAGCTTTATAGGAAAGTACGGCCGACTTTGTAGAGTAGAGAGTGCCGGCGAACTTCTTGAACTTTTAAATAGAAAATTTTCTTTTCTTGTATTCCCCTTCCAAGTGTGTAGATCTTTGAGCTTGAGTCTTTAGAGTCTTCAAGTGAACCTATAAGCAATTTAAGCTTGATTAAGTACCAAAAGTTCATGAGAAATGATAAAATAAACATAAATAATGCCATAGAAACATGTATAATTTAGGCGTTATCAAATCCCTCCCACAGTAGCGTATTGCGTGCCCCTCAAGAAATAGAAGCGAGAAATAAATTAATTTAATCATGAAGTTGGAGAAATTAGACTATGAGTTTTGCATATTAGATAACTTTTTAGGCGTAGACATATAACATAGCACCTCACATAGGGATAGTGTTTAATTTTAGAATTCACTCAGCCACTCAGATAGGGTTTATATGATTTTTGAGAAGAACACTCAATTTGCACACAGAACATTATCGTAACAGCTACCATGGCTCTTTACTTATCACTTAAACCTGACCGAAGGCGGAAACTTTGACGTAATAGGAGAGGATTCAATCTTCATGCGCCAAACATAAGCCTTTATTTCTTTTGAACTACTATAGCATAACTTTTTTTTTTACCAAACGCTTCTTCTCTTGACTTTCAGATATTTCAGCAACATAACTTTATACAGAGCGCTTGCGAGAATAAGAACTTGCAAGATATATTTATGTGTTAGGCTCGGTGTCTTTTCAAATAGATGATTAAACACAAGTTCTAGAGCTTCTAAATTACCGGCTCTCTCAAACATAATTTTCAACCAATACCAATGTTCTAGAAAAGGCGACAAAGACCATCGTTACAACATCCGTAGTGACGGAATTGGGACACATATGACAGCAATAAACGTTAACTCGGAATAGACACATATGACTGCATTCAAACCTTAACTCGAACAAGCTAAAGGCATCAATTATCTTGGGTATCAAAAGTGGATACCCAAATATTCTAAAGGCTTAAAATTCTTACAATTTAGTAGACTAGGGTGTGCTAGCTATAATGTCAATCCAGTTAGACTTGCCTTACTAAGAGCATTTTTTACTTTAATTTGAAAACATATAATTAAGATTTTTCATGAAATATCAGTTGGAAAGTTTTGGTAGGACAAACATGGAGAGATATGATTAATGTTTCCTATTTGGCTCCCCTCCACACTTAAGTTAAACATTGCCCTTAATGTGATAACTCATAATAGAGATAAAATATGGAAAATTAAAGGAAAATGGTACTTCCCGGGGCATAGAGAAATGCATAGTTGTGGTAGAGCTATCTTGAGCATACTTCATAATTTTCCATATTTTCAAGCTAAATTACCTGCATAAGAGTAAAAAAAGCACACAAAAAGAAAATATTTTTGTTGATTTTTTTAGACAATAAATAAAAGATATTAGTAGAGAGGAGGGACTCCTCCACACTTAAGTGAAGAACGGGTTGCCTCCCGAGAAGCGTTTAATTTTTAAGAGAGTCGTTAGTTAGACTCGTATTTTAGAGTGATTCGTTTAGGAAAAAGGGAGTGACTGCTTCCCTTGGGTCATTATCTTCTTCATGATATAGTTTAAGTCGATGGCCATTGACTATGAACGTCTTTCCATCTTTTCCATAAAGTTCAACATATCCGGATGGATATTGATGTTTCACTACATATGGTCCTAACCATCGAGATCTGATTTTTGGTTGTTTAAATTTGTACTTTGAGTGAAAGAGAAGAACTTTATTTCCTTGTTTGAATTCTTTTCTTATTCTTAATTTTCTGTCGTGCCAGACTTTGGTTCTTTCCTTGTATAGACGAGAGTTTTCATAGGCTTGGTGTCTAAGTTTATCTAACTCGTGTAACTGCAACATTCTTTTCTCACCAGCAGCGATGAGATCTGGGTAGCAATTCTTCAGTGCCCAGTATGCACGGTGTTCAATTTCGAATGGTAAGTGGCAGTTTTTTCCATATATTTGTTTGTATGGTGTGGTACCGGTAGGTGTTTTGTAGGCAGTGCGAAAAGCCCACAGAGCATCATCAAGTTTTTTTGACCAGATAGCAGGATTGTCTTTAACAGTTTTTTCAAGAATTCTCTTGAGAGCTCTGTACGTGTTTTTAACTTGACCACTAGTTTAAGGGTGATACGATGTAGAGAAGCGGTGATTAACTCCATATCTTTTCATGGTTTTTTCTATTATTTTGTTGCAGAAGTGAGTACCTCGGTCGCTGATTAGAGCTTTTGGCATTCCGAAATGGCAGAATAGTTTCTTCAGAAAGGTGACTACTACTCG
>BQNB010212158.1:0-10149 GCA_026074375.1 Tanacetum coccineum
CTATCAAATATAATCGTTATTAGTATATTCAAGTAAAAAGAATTCATAAACTAAAAAGTATTCAAACATCAAGTAAAGAGAATTCATAAACTAAAAAGTATTCAAACATCAAGTAAAAAGAATTCATAAATTAAAAAGTGTACAAACATCAATAATTGGTGTCACCTTCTTCTTTTTCTTTGCCTTTGGATTCTATAGACAAGTTGTTTTGGTATGCTCGTTAGTCTTCTCGTTACAGTATCCACAAACCTTCATTGATTTTGCTATATCTTTAAGTGCTTTTCTCTTTCACTCTTTAAACGTACTTCTTTTTATAAATGTTCTCATTTGTTTCTAGCCTCTGTTGGATTTTGTCTCCAAACTCCTTATAGTTGCATTTGGCAACTTCATCCGCCCAAAAGATTGCAACTAACTCATTGTTTTCTACCTTATGCTGGAATGTAAAATTCGGCACATACATCATTCTGTTTTCCATTTTGTTTAATGTAACATATACATATCTATAGCTTCATCTAAGTATCAAAGTACGTCCCCTTAACTGGTATAGGAATTCCTTGAATATGAGGCTCTCAATATATTGATCCACCAGGTGTTTCATTATGCTCATATAAAGTTGCTCTTGGTGTTTTCATACAACTTGTATATCAAAAAACATAATCACATGTGATTTCACCTATGCTAATTTGTTTCAATCTATAACAACCAAAAGAGAACACTAGAAGCAAATATAATTCACGAGAATCAAATGTGATTCACCATAATCACATGTGATTCACCAGAATCACATGTGATTTGTTCCTTCTTAAATAAAAAACAAACTAGAATCACATGTGATTCTTTCCTTCTTAAATGAAAATCAAATCTGATTTGTTTCAATATATTCTCATTTTCTTATAACAAACCATTACAATTAACTAGAATCACATGTGATTTGTCCTTTTTATATCAAAATATTATTATTTGAATCAGTATACATCTACAAGGAATAAATCACATGTGATTTGAATTTATTCATAGCAAAACACTTCCAGAGTAGAATCACATGTAATTTTACCTGTAACTTCTTCTACAACAACAATCGGATCTGCAACTTTTGGTAAAACATCTTCAGTATCTGATTCAAACTCATTATCAGATTTAATAACCTCTTTGTTCAGATCGATCTGTTTAACCACTTCCATAACATCATCTAACTGATTTTCATACATTTTAATAGTGATTGTGTGATTTTCAAGTAAATCGGTGGTGTTTTAGAATGATTTACGGTGATTCACAATGATTTACGGTGTTTTACAATGATTTATTGTAAATCAACGTTTTTTCGGCGAAGTTTTGGTGCTTCCGGTGATGGTTTGTGGTGTTTTCGGTGAGTTTTGTTGTTTTTCCGGCTGACTTACAGTCCTATAATGAAGCAGCGGTGGTTATTAAGTTTTCGGTGACGGTTTGTGGTGTTTCCGGCGAGGTTTGTTGGTTTTGCGGCGAGGTTTGTTGTGTTTCCGGCGAAGAGGGTGTGTGGTACGGGGGGTGTGTGTGTTTTAAGGAGAGAGAAAGAAAATAATTAAATGAGGGGTAGATGGTGATTTTTAGGGTTTTTATATGCTTGAATGGTTTGATAATAGTCATTGGATGGAGATGAAATCAATGGCCAAAATGAGTTATTTTGTTCTTTAATTAGTGTGTGTCCAAGGTGGACCTCACCTCATTGGTCGAATACCTCTTATGTTTGGCTAGTGATTTTGTCATTGCTTATACATATAATTTATTATTTACTAGCATGACACTCGCGCAAATCAGCGATACTGGATGCATTAAAATAAAAAAAACTAAAGTTTAATAAAAAAATATATCAAAATGAATGTTGAATTAAAGAACACAAAATTTTAGAAAATATAGTGAAATTAGATCATAAAAAAATAAATAGATAATAAGATATTTCAATTTAAAAATAAAGGTGTTTTTTAATTAAGAAGTGACACATGCCACTTTAAGATGTGATTTCTTAAAATGAGATGGATGGTCAAAATTGCACATCTTTATATTTCCATAATAAATAAGTTTAAAAGTCGGAATTTTTAATATTTTCTAAAAATAAAATATCGTAAATGCTTTATAATATAGTATAGATATAGATTAGTTGCGCTTGCAGGTTACATCAACCTCATTTATGTAATATATTCTTTTGTAAATGCGTAATCCGTTTAACTAAGTCCAAAAGATGCATGTATGATGTTTGGAGATAATTTAATTTAATAATAATAATAATACTAACTTTATTAACTCTATGTTACGTTGCCGAGTTTGAATACGAGAAACTGGTAATTAAAAGCAAGATGAAAGAAAAGAAGATAAAATTAGTAAAATTATCACGGATGGTACGTTACAAACTCGGAAACGCATCGTTTCTTGAACTGTTTTCCTTTTTCTTTCAAATTTAAACATGAAAACAAAGTTCACGAAAAGAGGTTAGCTAGAACCATACAAATTTTACAAAAAACCTTTCACACAATGATGTAGCATAACACTTGGACCACTTTTTTATTCTTTTCATTTACAACTCTTTCTTTTATAACAAATTATTTTGTTACATATCATTGTGTGAAAGTGTTTTGTAAATCTTGTGTGGTTCTAGCATTGCACGTAAGGAAATCGAAAACGCGGTGTTTCTTGAACTGTTTTCCTCTTTCTTTCAAATTTAAACTTGAAAACAAAGTGTCAGAAATTTAGTAAAATATCACAGATGATACGTTTTACAAACTAAAATTGTCTTTCTCAACTTTATAATACAGGGCAGCTCACCAGATCCACATACTAGAATTACCTCCTTTATAACAAATATGGACCGGTCAACACATACATTTGCTACAGTAAACTTAAAATAATATTCTTTATACTTTTTTAAACAAACATAATATTACCCACCGTCCCCTGCCTCCTTCCTCCTCATACATGTGCCCCTTAACTCATCATTCCATCATATTTTCTAAACTTCCCTAACACACAAATCCACCGCCCCATATACCCATTTGTGATCCAATCACCGCCACCATAAATAAATCCGGCAATATAGCAGATTTAATCATCGAGAAAGATGGGCGGTGGGGAAGAGTCAACAATCACCCATGGTTCACTAGCAGCAACAGGATTAAGGAAACCAATATGTAAGCACAAAATTTTTTTAGAAGCAAGTTTCACTCTTTTTCAGCGATTCAACACAATATAAGTGATTTTTTTTCAGTTTTTCTAGATTTGGGGTTTTTTATTGCAATTTTCTGTTTCTTTTGAAGGTTTCAATTTTACATTTAATTGTGGGTTTTGTTTAGTATCAGGAAAGATAAAAATGGATGAGTTAGAATGTGTTTGATGGTGGAGACACAATGTGTAACACCCTCAAAATATGTGGCAGCGGAAAGGTAACCGGAGGCGTTACTTCATACTACAATAGCACAAGATATAAGAGAACGACCTCTAAATGAGTCGTTTAAAAGATAACCTCGTTGTTTTATTAAAATAGATATGTTCAAAACAAGTTGTCCCATGTTTGCATCAAATGAACTTCATAGTTTAAAAATACAACGAGGATAAATTAGTGCATGAAAAATCCATGAAAATGTATCCTTGAATGAATGAAGACCCAATGCACTTTAAATACATTATAGCAGTTAAACACCTGAGAAATACATGCTTAAAAATGTCAACATAAAGTTGGTGAGTTCATAGGTTTAAATAAGTATAAAGGTTGGACCGCAAGATTTCAAAGAGTGTAATAATTGTAACATGTATAATATCACAAAAGTAATTACGATTGCGCTAAGCTCATGACACTGAAACTAGACAAAGTTATGTATGCAATTGAATGCAATCAAAGTACCCTAGGGAGTGTCTAACCCGAGACACCCGCAGTCCGACTTGGTATACGTCCGTTGGCCTTGTTGGCACCAATCCTGGACGGGGATGTCAATCCCAATAGATTTATTTATAACACTCGCGCTTATACAAAGTAACTAACGGTTCATGATAATCGGGCATAGTGGGTTATCGCTAATTAGGCTAATCTGTAATCATTTAAAAGAGTACTTGCGTCCAAATGTAAAACAAGCAATGTATCTCACCCCGAGATTTATAAAATAGTGATAAACAAGTTAAAGCGGGGCTATAAACTCACCTTAAGTAAAGGTATTGATTTTGGAAAATCAACAAATGAAATTGTCACCCAAGTCCGAAATGCAACCTATTTAGTTATGGGTCGATTTAGAATAAAGCAAGCGAAATAAAATGGTGCAATATATTTTATAACGTTATATCATCACCTAATAGTTTGCGTTTTATTTTTATAAGTCAAAATAGTGTTTACGTCAAGTTCGCCACTTAATATATACATATATACACTTGTAATATTTTCTAATAGTTAAAATGTAATTATAGTCTAATTAGTTTACAAAATAATATTTATAAAGTTTTCGACGCATACAAAAATTATGTAAGTGTTACTGCAATATTTGTTAAGGTTTTATACTTCAAACGGACCCGATAACACTAATTAATATTTCTAACAACAAGCATTTTTAATAAAACGTGTGCAGGAAACTGAATAAATTTTCAGAAAAATAGTCCAACTTTAACGGAGTGTATCTCATTCGTTATAAACTTTCACGACTCTACCGAGGTTTATTATTTTACGGAAAAATCATAATTTCAACAAGCCGATTCGGACCCGAAAGGGGTCAAAACTCACTTTTAAAATCGGGACAGATTCTACCGAAAACCAATTTGAGCTGTCAAAACTGTTTATGTTTTGCCAGTCTTAAAACGGCTATACATTCTTCGGTATAAGTCGGATTTCGCGTTCTTTATATCAAAATGGCAGGAGAACATATACTAACCTAATATTAGAGTTTTAACTTGTCAAAACATTTTTTAGCCACCCTAAATACACTGTTTTGGACAGCATACTATTTTTTATCAAAAACTAGCCGAAAATCAACACAACTTCCCCAATGGCCTAATCTAATCTAAACTTCTTTCACTGCTAATTCAAACAACAAATCCATCTCATATCTAACCTAATCTCATCCACTACTTCATCAAGATAAATTAATATCTAAAGAATAAGAAATAATAATACAGCATAACAAACCTAGTTTATAATTTACCATTTTAACAACAAGCCATATATTTTTAGCAAGTAACTTACGAGATGTCAAAAACAATTATTTTAAGTGTATGAGCATGTCTGTTACTTTATTTTACATATTCTTGTAAGTATATAAATATAAGACTTTTACTTATTTTCTTTGCAAATCTTTTAAAATAACAAACTAGTTTGTGATATAACTTGGTAATTAAGATGTTCATAACAAAATATATGTAATGAAATTATGAGAAAAAGATATAAAACCTTGTAGAAAAATGATGAGATTTGTGCTTCTTCATTGGGACGTTAATGCCGCGCTTGTTGCTTCTTGTCCGTTGTGTGAAGGTCAGTCCGACTCTCATAGTCATCTATTTTTTGAATGTGGCTTCTCTACACAGGTGTGGAATCAAATGAAAGGCCTTGATGGTCTTTCTAATGTGGCAGGGGGTATAAGGAAGTTGTTGACTATCTTATTCCTCTTGCTAAAAGAAGAGCGTGCTCGAGTGTTATTGCTAAGATTGTATTTTCGGCAAGTGTGTATTATATCTGGCAGGAGCGTAATGCTAGGCTCTTTTCGAATCAGAAACGGACTATTACTCAACTTAGTGAGGTTATCAAGTCAGTCGTTCGTCTCAAGCTTCTATCTTGTTCATTTAAAAAGACGAGGGCTGGTTTGACGTTTGTTCGTTTGTGGAAGCTTCCTGAGTCTGTTTTTATTAGTAAGGCTAAATTATGTATTGTTTTAGTCTTTGGTAAATTCGGTGGTTTTTTCCGATTGGTGTCATTGTTGATGTCATAGAGGTTTGTTAGCCGAGTGGTGTGTCACTTTTGGCTAGTTGTAGTTCAAGCTTTGCTTGAGGTTAATGTGGTATGTCTGCCACATTCCAATGTACTTCATTGTAATTTTTTGGTGATTAATATATTTTACCAGGGCGTGATCCCTTTTACCAAAAAAAATGATGAGATTTGTTAATGTAACACCTAAATCAAACCCCAAATTACGTTTGATTACTACTAAACCCTTTAGAACTTCTTGAAATACCCTTGAAAAATATCAAACACAAATTTCTTCTTGCCCTCTCCTTGTGGCTGATTGTTCTTGGAAGAGAAAAAGAGAGGAGAAGTTTTCTTGTGAAGTTTATGAAGTGTAAGGAGTATCTAGTTTACTTGTATATTTAAAATCTAATATTGGTAAGTGTTAAAGGTGCTTTGGTATAGAGTTAACAAAAATAGCTATGGAATCATGTGACTTTGGTGGTTTTGGGGATGGTTATACATAGAATAGAGGAAGAGATGGGATAAGAATCCTAATCTTGCCATTTTTAGTGTTGTTATAGTTATAATATAAAGGTATGCTTTAGGAATTTCTTAGATTACATGCTACATTTAGTAAGCAGATAATGCTTATTTATTTAAATGTAAAGTAATTAAAATATTAATAGAAGTATATAATTATTTAGGGTATAATGTAAAGGTGGTAAATACTTAAGATTGCATGCATGCATGAACTAAGCCAAGAAGTTTAAGCGTTTACGTAAAACTTGAAAAATAAATTGCGTAGACTTATAAATTATATACATAAAAGTCATATAACACATATTTAACTTAAACTTATATTTGTTTAATGCCGGTTTACGTTTAAAGTTGTTTTCAGTTTACGTGATTTAACTTAACGGTTATAATTAAAAGTAAACACGTAAAGGTTCAAAGTAAATAGTTTTAAGTTTATGGACGTAAAATGACCTGAAAATGTGGATTGTCACACAATAGGAAATAGGGGTTGTGGGTCTAAGAAAGATTGAATTGTGGTAAGGTTCTTTAAGTTCTTATTTTTTTAAACATATTTTTTTTTTAGTTTTTATTTTCCATGCTTATGAGCTTATGATGTTCTTATCATTTGTGCACACCAAATGTTCTTTAAAATGTTTACTGGGTTTTGATTTTTGTTTTTAAAATTGGGTTGATTTATGTTTTCATTCGTTGGTTTTAGATAAAGAAGGTAGCTCTTGATATTGTTCCTGGATTGATCGGGTTGGATGACGACTCTGATACATCGTTTCTGGCTTTCTCGCAACTTCTAGGTGAATCGAAGGTGATATGCTCTTTACAACTTTACGTTATGTGTTCTGGGCATTATATTTTTTATGTCGTGTTTATGATAAAATGTGTTGTCATGTCATAGAGTGGAATAAAATTGGTGGTTAACAAGAATAATAGGACGTTGAGTTAGTTTATATGGTGTTTATTTACGCTCATTTGGTCAGCTTATGGCGTTTTTAACTTTTGAAAAACTAACAAGTTAGGATTTTTAGGCCAGTGAGCTTATTAGATGTGCCTTGCTGATGCTTACAGCACACTCTGCTGATTCTTGCGTGCGTTTGCGGATGCTCGAGCGCATTTGCTGATGCTTCATGCGCTCCCTGATGTTTGAATTCCGTTTACCAATACTGCTCTTTCTGATGCTTTTGTATACTCATGTGATTATTGTAGGTCTTCAGTATAAGGAAACGTGTTATTTGGGATAATGAAGGAGTGTCTTTTTTCGATGATTATGATATCGATTTGAAGTAATTTTTTGTTGACGAAGGCGCTAAGGCATAGCATGCTTTTGTTCAGGTTCGTCATAACTGACACTATTTATGTTCTTAGGATTTGAAATATTTTCTTTAGAAAGATATTTCTGCATAGTTTCAGTTGGTTCCCACAAATATACAAATGTATTGAGCTGCCAACTATTATAGGCGATGACAAATTATAGGTATGTGAAGAGTTGTTATGTGGACTTTGTAAGGATGTGGCGAACTAGGATTTGAGCGAACTTTGTGAACTAGTTGGGGGTCTTTGGGGGTCATTCAGGTACCTTCTTTCATTAATGGTAGTGGATTTAATTTTCAATTTTTTTCTTTTTAAAAAACGTAACGTACAGGAATTGCTTTGCAAACGTGAGAGTTGATGAAGAAGTGAACACACATAGCTGTGCACAAATTGCTGGAACAATGTAAGTTTTATCTTACATTATGAGGGTGTTTAGGATTGCTTATTCAGGTGGTTCTGTACGTAGTTTTCCGAATATAAGGAACAATAATTAACTCTGTGTGTTTATATACAAGTACTTATTTACTAGATCTCATTTTAAAATGATCATTTAAAAGTAATAAAGCCATATATTATTTGATACGCTTTAGTGCAACTTTGTTTTTATGGCACTATTATGGTTACCCAAAAAAGGTGATGCTGCTTATGACAGTTTCTAAGTTTTAAACAAAAGTACGTGCGGGTGTTTGTGTTTCATCTTTTATGCCATCTTTCATTATTTATGTTATTTCAACTTTTCAATTTTTTCTTCTGATATTTAATTACTTTATTAATGCCCTCTTGCAGGATAATGATAACGCTAGAAGACATAGACTTGTCACAGGCACGCGATGGCAATAAACTTGCTCAAAACCAATTTCATTAATCATCCTGATTGAATCAAGACGTTCACATTAAATGATCAGAATCCACGTAGCAGGAGTAACATAGCCAGAAATTTCGGTAAGGAACCTTGCACTTAATAATATTACATCTTCATCTCTTATGTTGAAACTTTACAGGGATCTAATTATTGAAATCGTTGGTAGCTGTGACATTGAAAATGAAAAGAGGGAAGTGACTCAGTAGGATAAGGGAGCAAAGTTGAGCGGACAATGAAAATGCAGGTAACCTATAAATATTATTACTTTATAGTTATTCGAGTAGTTTTGCGTGTTCAGATCTTCGCAAATGTAATGTATTGTATGATCGGCTTCTTATAGTATCTGGACTATCTAAAAACTCCAAAACGGCTCCAGATGCTGAACTTGATATTAGATGGAGGCTTCTGAGTGGTAAAATTGCTTTTGATGATACAAGAATATTGCTCTTTACTGATAAAGGGAGTAATTGTCTAAAGGGAGTAATTTCTTATCGACCGGGCTGAAGGATCGAGTACACAGACTACTAATAAAGGGAGTAGTTGGGGATGGAACAGGAAGGAGGAACAAAAACAGAACCAAGGTGGGTGGAAGAAGAAAGAGGGATAGGTTCCTTAAAGAGATCACCGTGCGAGGCCAGTTGGGGGACCGAATGATGGTCCTAGACCAGGAGGGACTTTTACCACACCAAAACAAAGGCCTGAAATTTTCACATTAGATAAACAAGAGATTCTCATCGAAGTTAAGCCTATCATTCAGTTTATGCGCAAGATTATTCATCAAAGCGGGTAATTTCTATAATTTGCTTTTAGCAATTCAGTTCGTTTACGTACAAATGAATATTTACTTAAAACGAAAGGTCAAATGGGCCGAAAGGATCGAAAAACATAGTATTTGACTAAAACAAATTTGATTTTTATGTTTTTCGAATTATATAAGTTCTATAAACCTTTTTTCTCCGAAATGAGTCATGAACATTTAATTCATCAAGAGTAACGGTGGCGACAATTTAATAGTTTTTTTTTTCTATAAACTTTGATTTCTTTTTGTATTTGGGCGTATGATAGGTGTTGCGCTGGTTGTTAGTAAAGTGGTGGTTTTTGGGTCGGCAGTGGATTGTGGAAAAAAGGCAAGGCCTAAGTTACAAGTGTGGCTGGTAGGTATGTTTATTCATAAATTTCTTTCAATTTTTTCTGATTTTTGATTAAAGGTTTCTATGATAATTGTACAAGATAGGGATAACAGTTTTTGCCAAGAGCTGTTGAAGAACCATACAAAGGAGTTAATAATGGAGATGAATGTCTAATTAGTGCAGTTTTTGTTCGTGATGATGTAGTTGTTATGAGTCGGTTATAGTTGATATGGGCCAGATGCTCCATTAAGAAAATATAGGGGATATTGGCAGTATGAGGGGTAAGTGGGTGGACATGTTAAGTGGGAATAATGAGGTGGGGGAGAGGTGTTAGTGGAGGAAGTTGTGCAAACTGTGAGGAGGGTTCCAGGGAAGAGAAGTAGGGATGAGATTTGTATGGTTGTTACTGAACTTAGTCAAGATAAGTTAAT